>CM068767.1:7608962-7641453 GCA_035084275.1 Hydrolagus colliei
TATAAATGTAAATTGTTGTTGTTGTTGTTGTTGTTGTCTGTCGCTATCTCTGTGCGTGCGTGCTTGTGTTTGTGTGTACGTGTTGGGAGGGGGGGGGGGGCGCGGGGAGTGGGGAGGGGGGGGGTGGAATTTGTGGTGATATGGTCAAACAAAACGCGATGTAGACCGGATCATTCCTGGAGCGTACACATCCACGTGAAATATAATATTAATAATAATAATAATAATCCTTGCATTTTTATCCTATCCTCTCAAGAGCGCTTTGCAAAGCTGGATACACACTGTAAAGTGAACTGACTTGAGTTGACTGTGTGTGTCTTGCGGGCGAAGTCTGTCGGAGAGGGGAGGGAGCTCTTCGGTCTAACAGGTACGGTTGTGCGTGCGTGCGTGTGTGTGTGTGCGTATGTGCGTGTGTGTGTGTGTGTGTGCGTATGTGTGTGTGTGTGTGTGTGTGTGCGTATGTGTGTGTGAGACAGTGAGCGAGTGTCTGTGAGTGGGATGGGGTGGTTCAGTCTTGATCCCACACAACCCACGCACACGCAGCACACACACACACACACACACACACACACAGATAAACACACACACACACACACATCACACACACAGCATGGCAGTGGTTTGTTGGCAGTGTCTGTGCTCTGGGTCACTGGGGAGATAATCTGGTAAATTGCTCAGGGTGTATTCTTTTTTCAGATGTGAGAAGTCAAGTCGCCATTAAAAAGTGGCCGAACCCGGAGACTTTTTCCCCACTTAATTAGAGCCGTCCACCCTCCCTCCCCACATCCCCCCCATCCTCTCCCCCCCCCCCCCCCTCCCCCAACACCCCCTCAAGCCCCCACATCCCCCCGTCCCCCTCGTTAATTGACGCTGGGAAGCTCACAGGGACAGCGGAATATATTCGGCCGAGCGTACACAGCGAGGCTCATTAGCGGCCGCCGAGAGAACTTTGCATATATTCCTTTGGGCGCTTCGCAGTGTCGGGAGGCAGGAGGTGGGGGGTGAGGGGGGGGGGGGTGAAGTGGGTCTGACCCCTCCTCACCTCGGCCATTGAGCAGCAATCTGGGCGTCGGTGGCTGCTTTTGTCTGATCAAACGAGCCTGCGGGGTTACGGGCCCAGCCAAGTTCAATGCGTCTTGTGGCGAAATGTGGTGTGAGAAAAAGGAGCGACACAGCTGACTTACTGTATTCATTAACCACAGGACCTGACCCCCCCCCCCCCCCCCCCCCCCTCCCCTCTCTCTCTGTCTCTCTCTCTGTCTATCTCCACACTCTCCACCTCTGCCAAGTGTCTGTCTGTGTCGCTGGACTCAAACCCTCGCTGTATTGTTGTCAGAGAGGCGTGAAGGAATCTCTGCTGAAGGCAGGGCATGAAATTAGCCCCCAAACACACTCATTAGTCGCAGTCAGACGACAATGAATTGGGCCACCATTCACAACCGGGGTGTGAGGAAGTGGGGGGCTGAGATTTAATGGCCTGTCTCCCCCCCCCCCCCCACCCCACCCACACACACACACACGCATCTCCGCCCCCCCCCCACCCACCCACACACACACACACGCACACACTCTGTCTCTCTCGCCACCCCCCACACACTCTCTGCTCACCTCCCATCCCACCCTGTGGTACACACACGTTCTCTCTCTCTCTCGCTCCCCGCAAGACACATTCTCTTCCCCACTGTTTCCCTCCCACACAACCCACCCACCACCCACACTCTCTCCCTCCTCCCTCTCCACCCTACACTCTCACTCTCTCTCTCTCTCTACCCCCACCTCCCCTCCCACCCACCACCCACACTCTCTCTCTCTCTACCCTACACACACTCTCTCTCTCTCTCTCTCTCTCTCTACCCCCACCTCCCCCACCCCACACAGTCTCTTGCCCTCAAGAGATGCAGAGCACACGTCCGTGGGGAAGGTGGACTGGGGGGAAGTGGGGGGAAGGTGTGTGTGGGGTGGGGTGGTGGGGGGGGGGGGGGGAGAGAGTTCAGTGCTGTTAACCTCTCCTGTGGCGTTTGGGCTTCTAGCCCAGTGTCAACTCATCGCTCATGAGTTCCCCCCCCCAACTCCCGTCAAACAACAACAGCAGCAGCAACAACAACGACAACGACAATGTACATTCACACTGTGCCTTTTTCCTTCCCGTCAGCAGAGCGTCGAGATGCGCTTCACAGTAATTCACAGTAGAGTGTAGTGACTGTGCAGTCCGGGGCCGAGAGACACAGCGGCCGGTTTGCGTTCAGCCACTTCCCACAAACAACCGCTGGGCGAGTGTCCGATTGTATTTGGGGGGAATTGTTGTCAAGGACGCCAGGAGAGAGAGAGAGAGAGTGTGTGTGTGTGTGGGGGTGGGTGGGGAGGAGAGCTGGGGGGAGCGCACTTGTGTGTGTGTGGGGGGGGGGGTGGGTGTGGGGGGAGGGAAGGGGTGGGAAGGAAGACGGAGGCACGGTGGGGCGTGGGAGCTCACTCACCCCAGATGAAGGATGGACTGTCCAGCCGAGCTCAGCCGTGGCGGTGGTCGAATCCATCAGGGTTTCTATTCCAGAGAGAAGGAGGTAAGATGACGGTACAACAACAACAACTACAACAGCAGCAATAAAGTTCATGTCAGGAGGACAAGTGACTGGATTCGAACGCAGGTCTCACGCTTGTCAGGCGAGTGCTCTAACCACTGAGCTACACGACTCCGCGTTATCTACTGTAAAGTGAATTGACTGCCTATTCGTGGGTGAAATGTGGCAGCCAATTCCACACGTAATAACCTCCATCGTTCTGTGTGCTACACTGGCTTTTAGCTCAGTGGTTAGAGCGCTCGCCTTACAAGCGTGAGACCAGTGTTCGAATCCAGGCAGGTCAGGGCGAAACCTTGGCCAAGTTTCCTTACTCCGCACGCTTAATAATAATCCGTCCCCCCAAAAAACACGATAATAAAAGTTTGGTCGTTTCAATCAACTACTGTTTGCGGGGGACGCTGCTGTGCGCAATTGGCTGCCGCGTATCGCCTGCAAATATACAGTCACTTCACTTTACAGTATATTCTGTGAAGCGCTTTGGGACGTCGATAAGATGTAAAGAGCGCTACATCAAATGCAAGGATTATTATTATTATTTATTATTTTTCGTGGCCGGAGGTCAAAGCACGATCTGCACGCCATTCAATGTCAAACGTAGTGACTGCGTATTTTGGGGAGTGAACTTTAGAACCAATTCACACAGCGAAACATCCCTCAAACAGCCGCGAAGTGAGTGAGCCATTTTTATTCTGGGGGAATTGTTGGCCAGGACACCGTGGTTTGGGGGGGGGGGGGTGGGGGGTGGTGGAAGAGAGTGAGAGAGAGAGAGAGAGAGAGACTCGCTTCTCTTTTTGAGCAGAGTCTGAGACTTATTAATAATAAATAATAATAATAAATTAAATTATTATTATTACATTTGACACAGCGCCTCATGAAGCAATGAAGGGACCAGTAGACCGTTGGGTGACCGAAGACGCAGTAGAAGAGGAGGGTGTTGAGACGGGCCTTGAACTAAGCAATGGAGAGAGCGCGAGGCGGAAGCGGTCAGTGGGAGGTGATCGATGAGTCAAATGGACTTTCCTTGGCTGGAGTTTCCTCGCCCCGATCGCAACCAAATCAACCTCGGGAGTCAATTAATGGGGCCACTCACTGGGGGAACGTCGAAATGTCACCAACAATTGGATTCGAGGAGCCCCTAATTGATGACACATATAGTAACGACAGAGCTCACTAAAGGGAATGACGGACCCAAACTTTTACCCAAACAGCTGTTATTGAATTAAACCACCCCATGTAAGGTTGGGAGGAGCAGGGACTGAGCTGGGATGGACTGTGCGCTCTCTCACGAGGTGGTGCCACACTTTTACGACAAGCAACTGCAGTTACTTTACTTCATTCGAAAGGAATTGGGTGAAGGCGGAGGAGAAAGGGCTTTTGCAAAGTTGTCGGGGATTGGGGTTAGAGTAGAGAGCTTCAGTGGGGAGAGAGAGAGAGAGAGAGAGAGAGAGAGAGACAGGAATGAGGTTAGAGTAGAGGGTTCCAGTGGGGGAGCGAGCACAAGCACGGACACCAATGGGAGAGGGATTTTTCGAGATTAGATTTTGTCATTAAAGATTAAACACTGCCAGATAATCACACACAAAGCGAGAGACACAACCTTGGAGACCGAGTGAACAGAATTAATATTGAGATGTTTACTGCGATGAATACTAATCCTAAATCATAACTATCTTTGCACTTGACACACACGTCTTTCACGTTGGGGGGAGGAAGTCTCGCAGCCTCGCAGAGCTTCACACCACATGCCGTAAAGTGGAGTGACTGTGTTGTTTCTGTAGGCGCAACGCGGCAGCCCATTCGAAACACAGCCTCGTCTCCACAGAACAATCAATAATATCGTCCGGATTTGCCAAATTCACGGGGTTCGCTGTCGAGCGTGGTGACTGTGTACCATGCAGATCAACGCACACACAGGCCAACACACATGCACACGCGTGCACACGCGCACACACACACAAATACACGTGCATAGATGTAGTACACATTCACACACAGACACACATAATAGGGCAAGAGCAAGGGAATGGGATTAAATGGATTAAAGGCCAATAATTACCAATCAAGTGACGTCTGTATTGATGGGGCTCAGCAGGTCACCGAGACCGTAACAATTTAACCCGTGAGAAAGAAACAACGACAAAAAATCTCTCCACTGACGACTGGGTCTCAGTTACTGCCCACAGAATAATAATTTGGTCACTTCCATCTCGGACTGTTTGTGGGAACGCTGCTGTGCGCGGTTGGCTGCCGCGTTTCGCCCACAAAAACAACACAGTCGACACACTTTGCAGTTACTACTCTGCGAAGCGCTTCACGTTGAATTCAGGCGTTTAACGGCGCTAATTAGGCGCATGCGCAGTGACTTTCATGTCAGGAGGATGTCTCGAACGAAGCGTTTCACAGAATACGCCGCAAAGTGAAGTGACTGTGTATTTGTGGGCGAAACGCGGCAGCCAATTTGCGCACAGCAGCGTCCCCCCACAAACTGTCGTGGATTGACATGACTAATTTTATTATTGCGGTTTGTTTTGGAGGGATTATTATTAATAGGCATGTGTGTGTGTGTGTATGTGTATGTGTGTGTGGAGTAAGGAAACTTGCCCCAAGGTTTGGCCCTGACCTGCCTGGATTCGAACGCAGGTCTCACGCTTGTAAGGCGAGCGCTCTAACCAACTGAGCGACAGGAGCTCCGCAGAGATGAGAGATCCGGCTGAGAAGCCGTGCGATCGTACGCTTTGGCCACACAGACACAGACACACACAGACACACACTCCCGAGGAAGGCGAGATTGGAAGCGTTGTAGCGAGAGGCGGCTTGTGCGCGAGGCTGGATTCCCCTCGGGCTGGTCCTCCCTCAGAGAGAGAGCGAGAGAGAGCGAGAGAGAGAGCGAGAGAGAGAGAGGGAGATTTACGAGCAGCATGTGGGGCAGATTGTAAACCAATTTAAACATCTGCCGCAGAGTTTGCTCTGCTCTGGGGAGCAAACCAACACTCCCGTCACCGCACAAGCCTTGCCCTGTCACCAGTTAGTGGTTACGCTGCCACGAGGCTCGGACACGAGATACCTCTCTATACCTAAATACAGTGAAACGCAACCCGCTGCTGCTGCCGTCGTCGTCGTTCTCCTCGCTGGACCGGAGCTGCGCGCTGGTAATAATATAATCACTGACGCCAATCCTTACAGTTGATACGCAGCCTTGAGACGTCTCAAAGCGCATCTCTGTAAAGTGAGCCTTCGCTCCCTGTGGCCTCTCAAGACGCCGTTGCCTAATTAGTGCCAATAAATGCTGAATTTAAGGGCAATTTTGCACTGTGTGTGCTCCCAACTACCGGGGCCTGGGTTTAGAGAAGCCAAAGCCCGCTTTGGCCTCTCTAAACCGTGTCGTCGTTCCCCCCCCCCATACCGCCCCCCCACCCCCCATACCCCCCACAGACCCCGAGCAGCTGTCGGGAGATGGGAATCAGTCTCTGTTTCTGAGCTGGGTTACAGACCTTTTGTCCCCGAGGGCAAAAAGTGAGGCTTGCACACCTTTATTCTCCCGCCCCCCCACCCCCCCACACACTTCCCACACCCCACACTCCCCCCACCCCACACTCCCCCCCCCCACACACTCCCCCGCCCACCCCCACACTGCCCCCAACCTGAACGCACACTGTGCCTCACACACAAGTGAATGGTTTCGACCTCGTGGCTCACATCGTACACAGAGCTGCCTCCCCTCATTGTTGCCTTCGAGATGAATGTACAGGGTTCAGAAGCGCTCTGAACTCCCCCCCCCCAACCACCCACCCCCCCAGCCACTGTAAACCCTCTCTCTATCCCCTTCTCCCACATTCATGCCTCGAGTTCACTCAGAACCATATTGATGCTGCTGCATGATGTGCGGTGTCTCTGAGAGGGTGGAGGGAAAGGGTGGGGGCAGAGGGTGGGGGGGAGAGCAGCGGAGCGTGGGGGGCGAGTGTGAGGGGGAGAAGGCGAGAGGGTGGGGGCAGAGGGCTGGGGTAGAGGGCGGAAAGGCTGGGAGAGTTGGGGAGAGGATTGGAGGATGGAGGGAGGGAGGGAGGGAGGGAGGGAGGGAGGGAGGGAGAGGGTGAGGGGAGAGGATGGAGAGAGAGAGAGAGGGCGGAGAGGCAGAGAGTGGGGGGGGGGGGGGGGGGGGTTGTTGGTGGGGGAGAGGGGGAGATGGGACGGGAGGAGAATAATGACCACAACACAGGAAAGGCTCTGTGTTTGGGAAGCCACATAACGGCAGTTCGGGCTGCACTAGTACAATAATAACCCAGTGAAAAGCTTCACTCTACAAACAATAAGGCTTCTCTGTAGTTGTTCTGTGTAGTTCAGTAGCTGTACAAATACTCGGCTTTTGTCTGCGTATGTTAATTAACAAAATCCTCGGGAGCATCTCGTGAAAGGAATCAGAGGATGTAAGCTTTAGACACTGCGTTTAATTATTCATGTTAATTAATGTGAAGTGGAACATCCCCGTGGAATCTCTGGCTGCCTCGGAGCCAACCTCAGGTTAACAAAGTCAATCATTTCTGAGCCTAAACGGACCCCAGTGAATTAGCCGAGTCCCCAACAGAAGGTGTCGGAACTGGCTTGTCTTACTTACTTACTCACTCCCTCTCCCTCTCGGTCTATCACGCAGCGGGCCACGCAGTCACACGGCCAGCAAGGCGTGATAGACCGAGATAAACTGGGAGAATCAGAATCCCAATCATAAATAACCCTTGCATTCGGTACAGTGCACGTCGTGTCATTTCGTCGTCGTCGTCGTCGTTGCCTTGTCACGTCGCTGAGACGTCTCAAAGCGCTTCACGGGATAGACGGCAACGCGCATTGAACTGCGTATTTGTGGGCGAAACGCGGCAGCCGACGACACACGGCGGAGTCTCTCCCCCCCACCAACGGTCGCGGATTGAAAATGACCAATTTTTATTATTGTGGATTTTTTTGGGGGGACGGATTATTATTAGGCGCGCGTGTGTGTGTGTGTGTGTGTGTGTGTGTGTAGTAAGGAAAACTTGTCCAAGGTTCCGCCCTGACCTGCCTGGATTCGAACACAGGCCTCACGCTTGGAAGGCGAGCGCTCTAACCCCTGAGCCACAGGAGCTCCACAATCTAGTGTGCCCTGCGACGCACTTTGAGACGTCTCAAAGACGTGATAAGGCACTATATCAAACATAATAATTCTTCTTATTATCATTACAGCTCTACTTTTTGCTCTAAAAGTGTTTAAAGGCTTGAACGGGTTTGGATTGAGGGCAGGGCAGTGGGATGGAATGGAACGGACATCTTGCTCTGTGGGCTGGTACACTAGGTTAAATGGCTGAAAATTCCCCGGGGCTGGTGATCAAACCAGTCGGAGAGGAGAGGTGTGGAGAGGGGAGGAGGAGAGATGGGGTGAGGGGAGGAGAGGGATGGAGATTTGGGAGGTGGGAGTGGAGAGGGATGGAGATTATGGGGGGAGGGGGAGGGAGAGGGGAGGAGATGTGGGGAGGCCTGGGGAGAGGGGAGGAGGAGGGGTGGGGAGTGGGGAGGCTAACACTGGTTTAAGTTACAGTCTCAGGCCTGTGTCTCATTAACAAGATCCCTCGCACAGCCCAGAGCTCAGTCCAGCCTCACATTCCTTTACGCAAAGAATCTGTGAGGTTGGCGAGCACTTGGCTAGTGAATGATGGGAGCCTTGTGCATAAAATCACCCAGAAAGCTTAATATACTTGACGATGGGGGGGGGGGGGGGGAGGGGGGTGGAGAGAGCGAGGGACAGAGGGGGAAGAGAGGAGGAGGGAGGAGGGGAGCGGGGAAAGGGAGAGGGGGAAGGGTTGCAGTGTGTGGTTGAGCTGTATGTTCACCTATTGATTGCATTACCCTGTTTAAGGCAAAGCGACACAGCGGGAGAAAGCAAGGATCAACGGACTGTGTTTCTACGTTTCTCTCTGTGTTTCCCGACCAGTGAGGAGATCTGCCGCTGCCTGTTCCGCAGACGATTGCCTCGAACGACAGTGCGACGTTAACCTGACTTCCGTTTTTACACGTTTCACAATTACCTAAAAAAAGGTGCTAAACGGTTATAACCACCTCGTACCATCAACACTTCATAACAGCCTCGCCGGAGTCATCGCTAATGTGCGGCATCCAGCGTGATTTTGCAATGAAATCAGGAGTTATTTCAACCAGCGATCAGAGCGCGACTGCTTCTGATTTAGGCAACGCAACCGTTCACTGTTCACACACACAGAGACACACACACACACAAGCATACACACACACATGCACACACAACAACAACAACTTTGATTTATATAGCGCCCTCCACGCCGGACGGCGTCTCAGAGCGCTTTAACACACACACATACACGCACGCACACACACACACGCACACCCACGCACACACACATTCTTTACAGTCAATCCCCCCCTTTTTAGAGATTTGAGACGTCCTCCCGATCTGAAAGAGGCTGTATATGGAAGGTAAGGATTGTTGGGTTAGAACATGTGCTGGGGGGGCTTTGGGCTTCCAGTCGAGGCTGACACACCAGCCAAGCACTGGGGGAGCGTAGCATTGCTGTAGCTGGCGTGCTCGGGGTTAAACTGACATCCCACCCGCGCCTGTTACGGTGTATATTACGGATCCTGAGGCGTCATTCGAGAAGAGAAGAGTTTCTCCCGAGGTCCCTCCCATCAAATAAGTCCTCGCTTATTTGATGGGATAAAACTGTTCACTCACTTTCCACGACTAAAAATAATACTAATACTAAAAACTTGATGTGTTTGACAATAATAATCCTTGCATTTTGATCTAGCGCTTTTCACGTCTTCTGGACGTCTCAAAGCGCTTCACAGAATGTAATGTAAAGTGAATTGACTGTATATTTGTGAAACGCGGCAGCCAATTGCGCACGGCAGTGTTCCCCACAAACACTCGTGGATTGAAATGACCAATTTTATTATGTGGTCTTTTTTTTGAGGGATTATTATTAGGTGTGTGTGTGTGTGTGTGTATGTGTATGTGGAGTAAGGAAACTTGCCCAAAGTTTCGCCCTGACCAGCCTGGATTCGAACGCAGGTCTGATACCACTGCTCATCACGTTGTTGAGACGTCTCAAAGCGTTTTTTTGTCTAATTTACTGTGACAGCGAGCCTCGATCACGAGCTTATCTCGCTGCCCGGAGAGGTTTCACTGACTAAAGTCTCCTTGGAAACCCATCACTTACCAACACGTCACCAGCCGATTCGCAGCCTCGATGCTGCATAATGAACATCTATTAAAAATGGATAAGCGTTTTAAAGCCTGGACACTCTCGGAGAGGAGCTGCACACAAAAGCTTTTAGTTGGGGCTTTTAAGTTGAGGCTGGTCCTCAAGATGGGCTGCTCTACTCCCACTAGCTCCCGCTCTGCTCCTGATGTGACTTTGAAAGGACTTGCACTAATTCTTGCGTTGCAAGAAGTGAGTGCAAGAAGTGAGGGTCTCGTTGACGTCAGCGGAGACCTGTAGCTCAGTGGTTGGAGCACTCGTCTTGCAAGCCAGAGACCTGGGTTCATTTTCAGCCAGGGCAAAACCGTGAGCAAATTTCCTTACTCCGTGTGCCTAATAATAATCCCTCCAGAAAAACAATCGTAAATTTGTCAATCCACGATTCGAGACGTCTAGAAGTGCTTCACAGAATATACTGTCAAGTGAATTGACTGTTCATTTGTGGGCGAAACGCGGCAGCCAATCGCGCACGGCAGCGTCCCCCACAAACAGCCGTGGATTGAAAGGACCAATTTTATTATTGTGGGTTTATTTTTTTTGGGGGGAGGGATTATTATTAGGTGTGTGTGTGTGTGTGTGTGTGTGTGTGTGTGGAGTCAGGAAACTTGCCCAAGGTTTCGCCCTGACCTGCCTGGATTCGAGCACAAGTCTGGCGTTTGTAAGGCAGGCGCTCTAACCCAACTGAGCTACGGGAGCTCCAAGATGCGATAAGGGCACTATATCAAACGCGCGGATTACCGATAAAACGATTGTTATTCCAACGTGCAAAAAGAGGCGTCAAATTCCTGAGCCTCAGTGATGTATGACAAGGGTAACCTGTGATGCCTGGAGTGAAATCACACACCGCAACCTATAGACAGTTCATCAATTTCCATCTTTTTCTCTCGAGCTGAGAAACGATACCTGTGGGAAATAGCATCTCAGCCTGGGCCGAGCGAGCCGAGCCCATTCATTATTAAAATCTCCATGCAAGATTCAAATGGAGTAGAATAATGGGGAAGGGGGGGGTAATCTCCGATTATCCAGGGCCCGAGATGCATTATTCACTGATAAAGACAGAGCGCGTTAAAGTGAGCGGCTTGTGGGAGGAGATTTGTCTGTCTGTCTGTCTGTCTGTCTGTCTGTCTGTCTGTCTGTCTGTCTGTCTGTCTGTCTGTCTGTCTGTCTGTCTGTCTGTCTGTCTGTTGACTGTCTGTCTGTCTGTCTGTCTGACTGACTGACTGACTGACTGAGTGTGTCTTTATCTGTCTCTGTGTCTGTCTGTGTGTGTGTGTCGTAATGTCTGACTGACTGAGTGCCTGTGTCTTTACCTGTCTCTGTGTCTGTGTGTGTGTGTGTGTGTGTGTGTGTCTGTCTGTCGCGATTCCCTGGCCAAACGCTCTGCCCCAACGAGGAGAGCTCTGGCAACTGAGCTAACCTGTCACTAATCTGCGGCCGAGGCGTCAGCTCAATCGGTAGCAAAGTGCGGGGACTCCGCAACTTTGCAGTGATTCCCGTGGGACCCTTTCCCGACGTCAGAGGCTCTATAACAGAATGCGGAGATCGTTATTATTATTTACCAACCGCGCGGCAGTCCTTTCCCGCTCGGAAGCCGTCACAGAGGATTCCATCATAGTAATGATAAATAATCCTTGCGTTCCGATATAGCGGCTTTTCACGTCTTAGCGATGCCTCAAAGTGCTTCACAGAATGTGCTGTAAAGCGAATTGACTGGATTGAAATGACCCAATTTATTATTTCTTTTCTTGAGGGATTATTATCAGGCCGTGTGTGTGTGCGTGTGTGTGTGTGTGTGTGTGTGTGTGTGTGCGTGTGTGTGGTGTGTGTGTGTGTGTGTGTGTGTGTGTGTGGTGTGTGTGTGTGTGTGTGTGTGGAGTATGGAAACTCCATACTCCACACACACATCGAACCCAGGTTTCCTTCCGCTTGCGAGTCGAGTGCTCTAACCACTGAGCTAGAGGATATATACCCACGAGATATCCAACAGATGGATAGGAATGTATGTAATTTGCAAATGTTAAGCTACAAAGCAACGCAAACGTAGGGCGGTAAACTCAGCCGCCAATTCCACGCTGAATAAACAATGGCTTTACAGCGAGCGAGTGGAAGCAAGCTCTGGGATCGGCCTCAGCGAGCCACAGATAGGCACAGAGAGAGAGTGAGAGAGAGCGACAGAGAGAGAGAGCACAGCTGTGGAATGATTCAAGCTGCCGAAACCCTTTATGGTTCAGCTGGTTCCATAGAATCAGAGAATCAGCCACACAGATCCTTACATCCCGGTCGCCGGGGAGACAGAAAACAGCTTCAGGCTTTGAGGCTGTGAGAAATGGAATGTTTTTTTACTCTCCCTCTCTCTCTCTCTCTCGTTACAAACAAGAAAAGGCCTGGGCGGAACCCCCCCCCCACCCCCATTCCCTCCCTCTACTCCCCTGTCTTTGAAATGGTTAACAGTTGGCAACGAGCGCCATCCAGCCCAGGTGGGAGACTGCCTTCCGAGGGATCTCCATCTGAGCCAAGCACAGGGCAAGCTTTGTGTGGCAATTCTTTACAGACGAGCAACGCACGTACAAATATCTCTCGGCCGCTCTCTCTCACTCGCTCGCACTCGCTCAAAACACTCGCTCGCTCGCTCGCTAACTCACTCGCTCACTAACTCACTCGCTGGCTTGCTCGCTCGCTCGCTCCCTCACTCACTCACTCACTAACTCGCACACTCACTCACTAACTCGCACACTCATTTGCTCAATCACTTTCTCTCCCTCACTCACTGATTCATTCACACACTCACCTACTCTCTCCCCAACACACATACTCCCAAAAGAACTTTAATGAAGAGCACCCCCCCCCTCTCCCACCCACCCCTCACCTCCACCAGCTCATCTCCTCTGTGGAGTCTCTCAGTGGTTAGACCACTCGCCTCGCAAGTGAGAGACTTGGGTTCAATACTCGGCAGGTTAGGGTAAAACCTTGCTTACCTTACAGTAAGTAGGAACTGGTGGTTAAGTTGATTAGCGGATAATAAACCCTTTAAAAATATATATTCATGATAAATTGGTCACCCAATCCATAACTGTATGAGGGGACACTGCTGTGTGCAATTGGCTGCCGCGTTTCGCCCACAAATATTCAGTCAGTTCCCCTTTACAGCGCATTCTGTGAGACGTCCCGAAGAACACGATGAAGCGCTGCATCAAACGCAAGGATTATTATCGCTATTAAATTTGCTCGGCAGCAAATTGAGAATGGGAATCCGCTCCACCCTCTGGTGACGGTCTCTAGTCACGGTTCCCGAGCCAGGTGGGGTTCAGGATCTCTCACTGCTGATGACAGCCCCAGCCTGGCTCATTGGCAGGACCCGGAAGGGCAGACCAATTATTGACTCCCATTGCTTTGGCACGTGTGTGTGTGTGTGTGTGTGTGTGTGTGTGCGTGTGTGTCAACCGGGCGCTTTATTTCAGCGCCTTGTCGTCCTCCCGCTGCTCTAAGACGCGAAAGGCGCTCGTTTACAAATGCAATTTTCTTGTCGTCGTTGCTGTGTATTTAAACCTTCTTTGTGGCTTGAAAAAAAAATCCGGCCGCGGAGACTTCTCCAATGCCTGGGAAGGCGAAGTGCTGCATTGTAACTGACATGCCCTGTATCCCCGTGTGGAGCTTTGACGACCTCCTCAGAGAAGCTAACGAAGTTAGTCAGGCATGACCTATTGTTTCCAAATCCAAGTTGACTCGCTGCTTATGGCTCCTACTCTCTTCAGATCTCCCACTGATTGCATCCCGCGCTCTCCAGCGCTTTACCTATTGCCGTGTTTAGGCTTGAACGAGCTACGGGCATCCAGCCTGATTTGCTGTCCCGTGCCTCTCTCGTCACAGATCGAGGTGTCGGCCGGGAGCTGTCTCTCTCGCCTCGGGAACTCGAGGCGGTTGCGGGTTCAAGGTCAGAGACCTCATGCGGGACGCCCCTTACCTGCGCCCGCTCAGCCGGACGGACCTCAACGGACCTTCTGTAGCTCAGTGGTTAGAGCACTCGCCTTACAAGCGTGAGACCCTGTGTTCGATGTAAACCGTGGGCAAGTTTCCTTACCCCACCCACTCACCCACTCACCCACTCACCCACACACACACACACACACGCGCGCCTAATAATAATCCGTCCCCCAAATTACACAATAATAAAAATTGGTCATTTCAATCCACGGCTGTTTGCTGGGGGAACGCTGCTGTCGAACGCGATTGGCTGCCGCGTTTCGCCCACAAATATACGGTCAATTCACTTGACAGTGTATTCTGTGAAGCGCTTTTGAGACGTCGATAAGATGTGAAAAACGCTGGATCAAATGCAAGGATTATTCTTATTATTATTATGGTTTACAGTAAGTTCTGTGAAGTGCTTTGGGACGTCTCAACAATGTGATGAGGCTGCATATTACACATGTAATACTGGGAGGACGTCCCAAGTCCCTGGACAGTCAGTATTTCAGATTCAATATCAAATGCAAGGATTATTGCCATCATTCTCTTCTTGCCAAAACCTCTCGCTAGTAAAATGAGTTTACTCTCGTACCATTGAACACACCTGAGTAGACCTGGGGGGTGGGGGGGGGTTGGGGGGTGGGGGGGGGTGGAAGCACTCGGTCAGAAAATCCACCTGATGAGTTTGAATCCAAATACCGCAAACTTTTCCTCCTTCCCGACTCGTGAACGTTTAACCCACAGTCACCGTGGTAAAAAGAGGTGTTTTTCTGCCATCAAACACACAGACATGTCCGTGCGTGTGTGTGTGTGTGGGGCGAGTGGGGGAGAGGGGGGGGGGGGGGGGGGGGGGGGAGAGAGGGAGGGGTCTGCCTGTACGCTGCGGATTCCCAACGCCCTTTAATGTGGCCTCTTTGTAACGCAGTGTTGGCGCTCATATGGCTGATGTCCTGTACAATGCGAAAAACCATGGAAACCCGCTAAGTGAAAGCCCTATTGTTAACAGATCCATACGTCCCAAAAGCTGGAGATTATTGGCCATGTAAATGAAACAAAACAGACTTTGCACATGCAAATAAGCACTCAACCCGACTGCAAAAGCAGCATTTAGCCGAGCAATAAGGGGCAGCCGAAATAATAAAGCTCCAATGTTAATCTTCTTCTGAAATGAACAGCTTGACACAATGGAGTTCTCTCCGCGCAAACACTTTGAACGCCTGAAATCATTGTGTACATGTTGCTGTCCTTGGGTCTATGTTGGGCCTCGCGGGCCTTTGGCGGTTCCACACTGGGACTCCCGTTATTTTCCTTTCATGAAATATGAATCAGGATTACGGCGCGAGAGAGAGAGAGACCACTGGGAATTCCTGCGCGGCCTGGTCTCTCTTAACCTATTTCACAGGCGGCAGACCGGGGCGGCGAGGAAATGGGACCATTGTTTCGACTCCACACAAGTCCCCACCACCTCAGGTTCTCCCTCAAGCGAAGAAATTCCTCCTAAACTCCTCTTTACCTCTGCAACTGGCTGCCTCCTAATCGTTCTCCCTTGTTCTCCACTCACCAACAATCTTCTCTCCCTCCCTCCCTCCCTTGGCTCCTTCAGGGTACATCTCAAGGCCTGAGTGTTTGACACGCCTTCGTTTATCCTCTCACCCCCGCCTCCAACCCCCGTTGACCCCCAACTCGTGTGCAAACCCTTGACTGTCCAGTGCCTTGGGGTGTCCTCAGGCTGTGAAAGGCTGCAATTTGTGGTTGTTTTCAAATCCCTTCATACTCTGGGACCTCCGTACCTCCGTCTCTCTGACTTGCTTATCCCCCCACACCCAATATCCCATTACCCAATGCCTCCACTCGCCCGGCTCTGACCTTCCTAGTTCCTCCAGTCTATTTCTGATCAGCCTTATTAACAGTCCCAGTTTCCCCGCTGGTTATTTAAGAACTCTCGTGGTTTATATTGTTATTAATATTAATAATACTATTATTACTGATTATTATTGTGATGAAATGTGCGGCTGTGTTAGGCTTACTACAGTGTGATGGGGGGAGGTCAGTGTGAGGCGGGCAGGCAGTGTGATGGGGGGGACAGAGTGAGGGGAGGACAGTGTGGTGGTGGAGGGGACGGACGGACGGACGGACGGACGGACAGTGAGTGAGGAGTGACGGACACAGTCGCTAGGGCGCGGATGCACTAAGTGGATGTTGAGGTGTTGACAAGAGGTAATTACAGGTGTCACTGTGTCGCTGCAGACGAGCTGCTCCAGCTGTAAACGTGCCTGGTATTCGTGCTAATTGGGACACTTGTTGGGTGTCTCTCCGCACCGCAACATGGCAGAGTCCGGCCTCCGCAAAGCTTTGAGGTCGAGTGTCGTTTACAGTGGGGGGGTCACCTCCCTACCTCTCTCCCCCCCACCCCCCCCACTCCCACCCCCTATTCCTCCCCCCCCACTTGCCCTCTATTCCCCACATCCCCCCCCACTACGCTGCTAGCCTGACAGGATGCCTTTCACCGATGCCCTTCGATCACAATCTGTCTCACGCTTACTCACACACACATATACACGCACACACACAGACACGCAGTCCCACACACTCACGCACACATCCACGTGCGCGTATGCTCGCTCACACTGAAACACTCACACACACACTCACTCGCACACGCGCACTCACACTCAAACACACACTCAAAACACTCACACGCGGGACACACTGCAATGCCCCCACCCCCCCCAAGAATTGCTAACCCTCGCTTCAGTGACACAATGCTATTTGATACAATGACTTATCGGGTCTTCGAGACGCCTCAAAGCGCTTCGCGGAATATACCATGGAGTGTAACGACTGTGTGTTTTTGGTGGGGAAGCGCACTCGCGCAGTGGGCTGTCGGCTTTGTCAAACACGACAACAGGTGGCGTGGGTTACTGCCGCCTTCGCCTTGGCCTTTCAGTGAAACTCGCTAATGAATTCCACAGGAATCTCAGGAATAATGTGCCAAATGTCAGGATCACTTCAAACCCGGCCTGCGCAGAGGAGCAGCTGGTGACTACCAGGATAGCAACAGGGAGGGAGGTGGTGGGGGTGGGGGGGGGGCGGGGGGGGGGGGAGGGTGGTGCGGTGGGGGGGGAGAGGTGGGAGTGGGGTGGGGGGGGGGAGAGGTGGGAGTGGGGTGGGGGCGGGTGGCGAACACAACGTCTGGCCCACCAGGGAGTGCGACCGACGGCCAAAGTTAGAGGAACCCACGTATCAGCAAAACACAATCCCAATCGGTGGATCGCTGCACGACTAAGTCGTCAGCGATCCACCGACTGGGATTGTGTCCTCCTGATGTGAAAGCCGCTGTATGATTCTAATTCGTTGACGCAGTTGTAAATTACTGACTTGTTTACGCTCGGGCTCCAAGCGAGAGAATATTAACCGCCGCCTGAGGGCCCACATCTGCTGGAAGGTACGTCAGCCAGGCTGCGCCAGGTGCCCTCACGTCGAGATGGCTCTCATTGTAAGAGATGTTACGAGCCCACTTCCGGTTTTGAGGCACAACACGAATAGCCAGTTGAGAGCAAAAGGGGCTGATTTATGCTTCGTGTCCGGGCTGTGAGATCCCACAGTAAATCAGCAGAACGCAGTGGGCTCCGAAATTCCATCACTGCAGTTACTGTCTCTCTTACGTTTAATTGCCTATCAATCTCCCATCAGGTATTGCCAATCCGTCCCTGCCGCTGACTGGGCCAGTGGAGCTCGGCAGTGTAGAAGGTTTAATCCTGAACTTGCAGTTGATTTCTAGAGTGGCGTTTCCACCGATGGTTCTTTCCCTTGTCTGAGCTGCTTCCTCCTGATGTGTGGTTTTATCGATAGCATTGAAGGCTCGCAGGCGAACACAACACAGTGTGTATCAGCCTGGCTCAGTCCAAGAGTCCAAGAGGTGCCAAGAGGTGAGAAGATTGCCCCCCCACCGCCCCCCACCCCCCCCCTCCCCCCCTCCCCCTCCCCCCCCCCCCCACCCTCTCCCCCCCCCCCCCACACTGCCATTGCCCCACCACTATTTAAGAGACAACAACAAAATTACATTTATAGAGCGCCTTTCATGTCGGGAGGAGTCACAGGGAACACCCCTCTCCACAACCTTAATTATCATTATTAAATCCACATTAGTAATAATAAGAGAATAATTAGACTAGCGTTTGATCACAGTGCCTTTCAGGTAGAACCAGAGACATTCACAGCACAGAAAAGGCCATTCGGCCCCTTGTGTCTGCCGCTGGCCCTTTTAAGAGACATCTTTTCTGCCCCCAAGTTGACATCAAGAGGATTGTGTGGGATGTACCGTGGGGAGTGTAGGGACCGGGTATCTCGTTGGCAAAGGTGGCGGGCAAGCCACGCACAGCGGCGTCCCCTCAAACAGCATTTGGTGAACTGAGTGACCAGTTTTGTTTGGGAGGGATTGAGAGATCTCCGCTTTCCACACGGACAGGCGGACGGGACCTTGGCTTAACATCTCATCAAGGACGGCACCATTGACATTACAACGCGTCTCCCCCCCCACCACCCCCCCACCCCGCTTTAGAGTGAGAGTTCAAAAGTCTTACTATAAAGGCTTCGAACCCACAACCTCCTGCTACCATCAACTGAGCTCTTGTTGTCTCTCTGTGAGGCCCTGTACCTGTATTACAGGTGCGAGCGACCGTGCAGCCTGAGTGGGCAGTGAGTGCGGGGGTCAGGGTTTAGAAGGCTTGACGTGTTTTGTTTCTTAACCGTACTGTCATGTTCTGAAAAGGTGACTCAAATCCTTAGCCTGGAGAGGGTCTACGCCGGGGCCCCTCCAAAACGTTCCCCCTTCAAAGGGAATCCTAACGGAATGCAGAGACACCTGTTAATTAGCTGGAAATCAGACCCACTCTCTCTGCGCAAACTTTGCGTGTTGAAGGCTTATCTCCGCAGCTGTGACCTCACTCCACTGGGTACAGCAGAGAGGGGACCTTTGGCATGTTATCCTTAACTGATATGGGGGAACAAAGGAATGTGCAGAATCTCCAAGACCATTTGTACAGCGCCTTCTCCCCCTCCGACTTTGTTGTTCTCGTCTGTTTATACCAACGAGCGGTTCCAGAGTTAGCTGCGCCGGCCAGGCACTGCGTACCGTTAAACTCCGAGCGAACACGAGTCAATGCACTCAACGGCTGTAAGTTGTACGATACAACATTGCCTCTCAAAAGTTGCTTCACAGGATCCGCTGAGAAGCGCAGCGAGCGCCCGAGGTTTTCTCGCGATTCCGCGCAAACGCCGGAGGTTTTGAAGGCAACACAGGAACGGCAGCGATAATGATAATTATTATTTTAAGTGGAAACCATCGAGACGCGCAGGTGGCCTTGAGAGACACGCGCAGGCAACAAAGGCATTAAAATTAGTGCCGCGCCTTCCACGCTCAAGACCAGACACTGTGTGGCAATTTTCCATCATAGACGATAATTGATGGTCTCTATCCCAGAGCACCCAGTGATGTTTCTCTTCCTAACAGACGGCAAAAGCTCAAGCTCCCCTGGTTTTCAAACTGCTCTTTAATTTCGAGGATGAGGTTTGCGTCCGTTGGGAGCAGGATTGCACCAGCACAATTTAATTTCACTTAAAGACTGGAACAGCTGTTGGGTCTAAAGGAACTTCCAAAGCGCATGTCTAAGCTGCTATTAGCTCCAGTGCTAGACGTGTGTGTAGTGTGTGTGTGTGTGTGTAGTGAGTGTGTGCGTTTATGTCTTTGTGTGTGTGTGTGTGTGTGTGTGTGTGTCTGTGTGCGAATGTACGCGTCTGTGAGCGAATGTGTCTGTGTCGGTGTGCCTCTGTCTGTGCGCGTGTATATAATAATTATCCTTGCATTTGATATAGCGGCTTTTCACATCTTATCGACGTCTAAAAGCGCTTCACAGAATATACTGTAAAGTGAACTGACTGTATATTTGTGGGCGAAACGCGGCAGCCAATTGCGCACAGCAGCGTCCCCCACAAACAGTCGTGGATTGAAATGATCAGTCTTTAATATGGTGGGGTTTTTTGGATGGATTATTATTAGGTGTGTGTGTGTGTGTGGAGTAAGGAAACTTGCCCAAGGTTTCGCTCTGACCTGCCTGGATTTGAACACATGTCTCACACCGGCAAGGCGAGCGCTCTAACCACTGAGCTACAGGAGTACGTGCGTGTCTGTATCTGTGTGCGTATGTGTGTGTGTGTGCGTGTAATGCGAGACAGAAAGAGACCGAATTGTGTGGGCGTTTGAGAAGTAAACAGAGATCAAAAAGGAACCAAAATAAAGTAACGTTTTCGCCGACACAGCACATGGCAGTTATACAACGTGTGAGTGACATAGAGCCACCGAGACACAGGCCCCCCCCCCTTCTCCCTGATCAACGTACCACTCGCCAGCAAACCCTACTTATATCACACGAAAGGGCTCACGATAATAAAAGCATAGTTTTCAAAAACATTGCCCTCCCAGCCCTGGCAGAATCGAGCAGCTCAGTCTGATATTGCTCTGCATGAATTATTTAGACTTGCTCATTACACATGCACTAGAGTGGCACGTTGGGAGAGAGCATGAATAGCTACAGGTTTTTAACGTTCGCTATTAAAGAGTCGAGATGGAGATCGAACGCTATTTTCTCGCTCCGAACGCACGCGAGGCATGAGAGTGTACAAAGGCCAAACGGCACGTTTTGTGGGGGAGACGTCGCTGTGTTCAAACGGGCTGCCGTGTTTCGCACGCAAATTTTGAACTCCATTCCGCAGTGTGTCCCCAGTGAAGCGTCTCAACAACGTGTCAAATGCAAGGATCGTTATTATTATTATTATCCAGACTCACACATGACTGATGTGGGGACTGTGGGTGTGGATCCATGCCATGACACCTGCTAGTGAGGAGACCCCCCCCCCCATGCCACCCCTGTCTCCCCCCCCCCCCCTATCCTGTAGCTCAGTGGTTAGAGACGCTCGTCTTACAAGCTGGGAGACCTGTGTTCGAATCCAGGCAGGTCAGGGCGAAACCTTGGGCAAGTTGCCTTACTCCACACACACACACACACACACACACACACACACACACACGCGCCTAATAATAATCCGTCCCCCTAAAAAAACAACAAAATAATAAAATTGGTCATTTCAATCCACGACTGTTTCTGGGAGACGCTGCCGTGCGCAATTGGCTGCCGAATTTCACCCACAAACATACAATCAATGCACTTTACAGTATAGTCAGTGAAGCGCTTTGAGACGCCTACAAGAGGTGAAAAGCGCTATAGCAAATGGAAGGATTATTTTTATTGTCCCCCAATCCACCCCCCACCCCAAATCACTGGTCTCCCAGCTGGGGCCAGAGACACACGACCACCGTCCTTCCCTCATGTTCAAGGCTTTGCTCGTGTCTCCGTGAGGCAGAGAGGCCTTTAATTACCAAGTCAAACCTCAGCAACGTATGAGTTCTCAGCCTGGCGTCCCTGTCACACACACACACACACACAGCTCAGCGCAGTCCCAGGGGAGAACGTGCCCTAAATCATTAGATGTGAGGCTCATTTGGACCAGCTTCGGAGAGATGTAACCATTTCCCCATCCCCCTACACTCTCTCTCTCTCTCCCTCTATTCATCCTTCTCTCTCTCTCTCTCTCTCTGTATTCACTCCCCACCACACTCTCTCTGTTCAACCCCTTGTCCACCCCACTCTCTCGCTTTCTCTATTCACCACCCCCTCCCCCACCTCTCTTTTTCACCTGGGCTTTCAATCGTGAAATCTATATATATATATATATCTCTCTCTCTCTGAGACCTTGACCTGAAATAAACTGGTTTGATTGTTCCTTGTCCTGGAGATGAAGAATAATGCGATGCCGGGATCAAAGCCATATTCTGTCTCTCTGTCTGTCTTTTTTGTGGATGGTTTGATGCAGTGTTTGTGATGTCCCTCATTGCCCCTCCAGTCCGCTCGAGTCGGATCTGCTCCCAGAGAAAAGCCTTAATTACCGTCCCTGTCAGTGCCCGTCTGTCTGCCTTGGGCTTTAATCACTGACACAGCTCTGCACCAATGCTGTTTCTCCTAATTACCTTCGCGTCCCCCCACCCCCCCACTTCCCCTGACCCTCCGCTACACGCTCCACACTCCCAGCCCACCTCCCCACTCCTCTCTCTCTCTCTCTCCCTCGCTCTCTCTCTCTCTCTCTCTCTCCAACCCCCCCCCACCACCCCCGCAGGCATTAATATACCACAGAGCAGAGGTCAACCCTGCCACAGGCTGGCCTCACGCCTCCATTAATGGCAATTTCACTGGGACGTTGCTGCTCTCAGATGCGAATGACACTGACCCAGACCCGGTTTGATAATACTAATAATAATAACACTGGCATTTAAATATAACACCTTATCCACGTTGTTGAGAGACCTTGTCTCTCTCGCTCTCTCTCTCTCTCTCGCTCTCCCCACCTCACCCCCACCCCATCCGCTGATGCCTGATTTGCAGGAGCACAGACTGGGATCACCACAGGCTTGTCTGTCTGACCGTTGAGTCCGAGCGTGTGCTCACATGTATAAAGAGGCTTTTTTTTTTCAGTGGCTTGTTCGGTGCGAAGCCTAAAGCGAGCAGCTTTGCAGACGCTGCTGCATTTCCCATGGTCAGGGCCAGTGCGAATCACCATCCCTCACAACAGTCCAACACTCTTGCGTTTGGGCTAATCTCTCTCTCCGTTTCCCTACAGTTTTTGGGGGGTTTTTAATATATGGCTGCTTTCAAGGCGCTTTTTTTTCCCCCTTCTCTTTTATCTCGAGCCTCGATCGCAGTCCGCAACTGGGAGAGCAGTCCACCTATTCCTCAGAGCATTCGCCGCAAGAATAACAAGAAGAATAATTCTTGCATTTAATAGGAGCTCCTGTGGCTCAGAGGTTAGAGCACTTGTCTTGCAAGCTGGGGAGACCAAGCTGGGGAGATCTGTGTTCGAATCCAGTGCAGGTCAGGGCCAAACCCTGTAAGGGCAAGTTGCCTTACTCCGCACACACGTCTAATAATAATCCCTCCCCCAAAAAAACCACAATAATAAAATTGGTCATTTTCAATCCACGGCTGTTTGTGGGGGACGCCGCTGTGCGCAATTGGCTGCCGCGATTTTGCCCGCAAACGTACGGTCAATTCACGTTACAGTATATTCTGTGAAGCGCTTTGAGACGTCGATAAGATGTGGAAAGCTCTATATCAAACGCAAGGATTATTATCATTATTATTATTATTAATCTACAGCCTGATCACATCTTCGAGACGTCTCAAAGTGCTTCACAGAATATGCCGCTGGGTGAATCGACAGCGTATTTCTGTGGGCGGGGTAAACGCGGGCGGCCAAGTCAAAAGAACGACCCGCGCGGGCAAACGCGCAGTCACTGCGCTTGACAGCGAATCCAGCGAAGCGCTTTGAGACGTCTCGACGACGCGACAAGGCGCGACGTCAAAACGCACGAGCAACGCAGCCCCACGCTGTGAGACAACGGCGCTCTCTTACTGTAACACGAGCAGGAATGTTGAACGTGGCGAGGCACAGAGTTGCTGCGGAGAGGCAGCTCGCAAATCAATAGCACTGATTAACAGCCACTCGGCTATTTATGCACGGGAGCGTTTGGCTGAGAGGCGACAAACGCACGACAAACACACCCCGCACAGACGCTCTCTACACACGCGCGCACTCTCACACCCACATCAAACGCAGAGAAGCGGAGGAGGGTGGTCGGTCTGAAATTCTAAATCGCATCGTCAACCCCACGGCTCCATTTCCCCGCAGCGACACCAGACGACACCAAACGACCAAGCAACATCGGCTAAACCATGACCGGCAATGGTCGAACGTGTTTTCCTGATACGCAAAGTACACAGTCACTCCACCTCGCAGTGGATCCTGTGAAGCGCTTTGAGACGTCTGGGCGACGCAACTGTTATTCTTATTCTCATCATCGTCTACACTGTCTGTTTCGAGCCCCGTTTCAAGTAAGGGCAACAATCCTTGTCTTTGCTACCGCGCTTTTCAAGCCTTCTGGACGTCTCAAAGCGCTCCACAGAGTAAGACCGGAAAGCGAATTGACTTGTCTATTTTGTGGGCGAAGGGCGGCCCCCCGAGAGAGGGGAGGTGAGTTGAAGTCGTCCGTCATGCAATTCTATCTCGATCCACTCTTTGACACTTGCAAGTCCTGGTTTCCGAACTCGTCAACAGGCGAGATTTTATTCTGCGCTGGCCGAACCCTATCGCACAATTTTTCACGACATTAAACGCTTCGAAAAACATCTGTAGTGAAACAGAACACCACGGGGCGTTCGAGCCCTCCAACAGTGAGCAATTTATACAAACGTTAACCAGGTCACATCTAGCCGCGTTTCTGTCCGAAACAATCGCAGCCTCCTCTGCGCTCAGTCACCGCACGCATGCACGCACGCACGCACGCATGCACGCACGCATGCACGCACGCATATCCATTTGAGATTAGAAAAACCTGCGCGTTCTGTTTAATCCAGGGAACAACTAATCACTCAAACACACACACACACACTCACATACACTCACACATACATACACAAACACACCCCACACAGACACTCTCTTACACGCATATATATACACGCGCACACTCTCACACACATCAAACACACACTCTCAATTCACACCACACATTACGCGCGTCACACAACACACTCTCGCACACACTCTCAATTCATGCACTCACATCATACACATAATCTTACGCGCACAACACATACCCTCGTACACACACCACGCGCCCTCACACACCCTTTTACACACACACTCTCTTACGCACACACACGCACGCATGCACACACGCACGCACGTGTAAACACACACGCTCTCACACACCCTAACACCATTGCGCACAGTGGTTTCATGGCCTGAGAGACTGCCAGCCTATTGCGGTCCCCATTTGCGCAGCACATACAGGGCTAGGCCCCGTCAGCTCAATTATTCCACCGAATGTGAGGGATTTCTGCTTAATTACAGTTGGATTCCTATTTGCCGCATTTGGCTTTGGAGGGTGACAGTAAGACCTCAAACACCCCCACCTCCCCTCGCCTCCCTCCAAACTATTACACTTTCCAACGCAAAGCTCGGAGCTTAAGGTGCTGGACAAAACACACAGAGAGAACCCCCCCCCCCCCCCCCCACTCCAACCCTACCCCACCACCCCAATCAATGGTAGAGAACGGCCACAGGTTCCACAATCAAACAGGGAGCGGGGGCTGTTTCCACAACTCCCATCCACAATCTCAACCCCCACACATTTACCCCCATACCCCACACTCCCCCGCACACTTAGTCCCCCCACCCCCAGTCCCCCCACCCTCTACCCTCCCACACAAACCCACTGCCATCGTCCCCACACACCCACCACCCCCTTGGTTGGTCAGCCTAGAGTGAGATACGCTGTGAATTCAGGCTTAGGATCTTTTTGAAGAGAAGGAATGATTTGTCTTGCCGAGAAGCTGTGGAGCCTCTGTTATAATGACAGTGGCCACTGTGATGAAAGGAAATTGACATTAACCTGCCTCCGGGGCTGGTGAGAGGGGAGGGGAGGGCTCGGCTCAGGGTCAATGTATTATTCTGTGTTCGGGGAGCTGGTTTAACACCTGCTCAGACCGTTCGGCCTAACCGCGGAGACGAAAAGAGAAAGGGAGTTTCTCCCTGTGTCCTGGCCAACAATCCCTCCCTCCCTCATTATTCCCACCTCCTGAGACAAAATTGCTCGTTGATTTCATGGCTGTTTTGTGGGAAATACACAGTCACTGCACTTTACAGCAATTCCCGGGAAACACTTTGGAGACATCTCGACAACGCGATAGAAACAATAACAGATACCTTCCCTTCTCTACTCGCCCCGTCCGCTCTTTTCCTCTCCCCCCCCCCCCCTCTCTCTCTCTCTCTCGCCCCCTCTCCCTCTCCTCCTCTCTCCCTCTCTCCCTTTCTCCCTCGTTTGGCTTCTGGCCCCCGTCGCCTGGAAGCCTATCGGTATCCCCCCCCCCCCCCGTTTGGGGAAGGGCGGTGGGCGGGCGCGTTGCCACGAGTCCTTGTGACACGAAGACGCCCTCCCCTTTGGCTCTGCGTCAGGGTGTTTCTCTGGGATCAGCAGAAAGATCAAAGTTCATTCAAATCCACTTATCAGCCACGCTGGAATTAACCAATTCCCACCTAATGTCTTTTTAATAATCTCTTTGGTTGCCAAGTTCCAATTAATTCCAGACACCTTTTTTTTTTGCAGCTGTTTCCAGAGTGTCTGGGTGTGAGCGGGAGGGGCTTCAGTGTCTGTCCGTCTGTCTTTCTGCCTGTCCCACACTGTGCAATCCGCTCTACTCTTTGTAGTGTGTCCCGTGAAGCGTTTTGAGACGTCTCAGCGACGTGAACACAGGGATCCACGGGGGTGGATCAAACATAGGGATTAATGTTGCCGGTTTTGGGGAGGAAGGGCTGAAGGGAGGGAGGTAGGGAGATAGGGCTGGAGGGAGGGAGGGAGGGAGGGATGGAGGGAGGATGGAGGGATGGAGGAGAGCTCACACACTCAGGGTATTTGTCGTGCCTGCCCTAGATGAATAGCCGCTGAGTTAACGAGAGCCAGGGAGACGGGCGACAATCGTGTGACCGCAAAGGTTAGGTTTTTATTAATATGCGTTTCACACAGACAGACACATTATGAGGAGGAATCTGATCCTGGCAACGACAGTGGGTCAGTCAGCGAGTTTGTCTATGAAGGATTTTGAGAGATTCCTCAAAGCGCCAGCCCAGCTACAGGCGAACCAGTGACCGTGAGTCTCTCTACA
The DNA here is from genome assembly GCA_035084275.1 of Hydrolagus colliei. NCBI lineage: Eukaryota > Metazoa > Chordata > Chondrichthyes > Chimaeriformes > Chimaeridae > Hydrolagus > Hydrolagus colliei. Next base: position 7,635,597 of record CM068767.1, read on the forward strand.
CCCTCACTCGGGCTGACTGCGCTCAGCTGATCTGGAGTCAAAGTTGATCGGATTTGACGCGAAAGTGTTCCATAAAATCCTCAACTCCCACCATGCCTCCGCTCAACCCTCTCAAAGCCCTCGCCTCAAACCCCTCCTCTCAATCTCTCCCCCTCAATCTCTCCCCTCGATCAATCATCTCAAACCCCTCGCCTCAAACCCTCGACCCTTGATCTCTCGCCTCACACCCACCCCCTCGATCCCCCTACCCTCAATCCTCGACTCTCCCCACTCCACCCAGTTGCCCCCATTATCCCTGAGAAGGCATGAGTCTTGTATGATGTGATGTGATGTGAGCAGCAAGGCAGAAATGGCGAAGGTGTTTTGGTTTCTCCTCACATTTTCACACAGAGTCTTTCATCAGGGGGGGGTGGATGCCTCAAAGAACTTCCTACGATACACTACAGATGATGTACATCGGAGTAGATGATGACGTTACAACCAGTGACCCCATCGTCTATGGGTTGGAGCCAGTTCCATGGTACAATGTGTGGCCACAGAATGTCGGTATCAAGTCTGGTACGTACTGAAGGGAACAGTCAAGGTGCAGGTCAGCCACGATCTAACTAAATGGCAGAATAGCCTCGAAGGGCTAAATGGCCTACTCCTGTTCTTATGTTCTTATTCCAGGCGGCTCCGCGAGGCTCTCTCTCTCTCTCTCTCTCTCTCTCTGTCTCGCTGCTAATGACAGCCACAGCCCCAGCCCTGGCTCATCGGCAGGATCTGGAAGGGCAGACTAGTCACTGGGGAAGGGAATCCTCCCACGTCAGCTACTATTAACCCTGCAGCCAAGCTGACTGACTGACTAACTGATGGGGAGGGTTGTCCTAGCTGGGCAAGCAGCGGGAAAGCTTGGCCAGCGAGTGATATCAATGGCAGGTTATGTGGGTTTAGCTGGTTAAGACTCAGCAGTTACTCCCAACACACACTCTGGTCTCCCCCCACCCCCCCACCCCTCCCCACCACCCACATCCACCAAAGCCTGGGCTCTTGAGAACCTGCGCCTAATACTCTCCGGAATTGGGTAAGCAGCAAGCGACTCGCTCCAGGGAGAGAGAGAGAGAGAGAGAGAGAGAGAGAGAGAGAGAGAGAGGACATTCCATTGTAGACACGTGAAGAAATCCCAGTTTGAGAATTCAGACTGGGATTAATATAATAATGATAATAATCATTATTATATTAATGTAAGGCCTTACATTAGGTCCTGACTGTGACTGTTTCAGTGCCTTGGCACGCCCCCCCTGACGTGAAAGGAGCTCCGTAATTTTACTCATGTAATTTCGTTGTCGTTGCGTCACCTTTCACGTCAGAAAAATTGCCAGGATTATTACAGGGTTGTTATGTCGCACCAATACGTTTTACATTCGACAGCAATATCCTCGGAAGCGCTTTGAGACGTCTCAATCACGTAAGGATTATCAAGTAACCAGAGTCCCGTGCAGCTCAATGGCTACCACGTCACACCCACAACATACACAATCGGTTCACTTTATGTCTCTAATCAGACATTGTGACGTCCTTACGCGATGAGGCGCTGTTGCAAATAACACTCCCGTTCCGGCGTCTCTCGCGTTCCCTTTGGAGAGTAAAGTTCTCGCTCGTCAGCCTTCTCCCCTCAGGAAGCCTCTCGTGAGGAATTAGAGGAAGAAGAAGAAGAATCCTTGCATTTGACATAGCGCTTTTCACGTCTTCTCACCCCCCACATACAGTCGTGGATTGAAATGACCAATTTTATTACTTTTGGGGGGGGATTATTATTAGGCATGTGTGTGTGTGTGTGTGTGTGTGGAGTTAGAAAACTGCCCCAAGGTTTCGCCTGACCTGCCTGGATTCGGACACAGGTCACACGCTTGTAAGGCGAGCGCTCTAACCCGCTGAGCTACAGGGACTTCAGCAGAGAGACAAGCGGGTAATATAATAGCAATAATAATAATAATTATAAATAATCCCTACATTTGATCAAGTGCTTTGCATGGTTTATGAAAGCCCTCCACAGAATATACTGTCATTGTAAGTGAATCGGGTGTACATTTTGTGGGCGAAACGGGCAGCCAATTGCGCCCAGCATGAGAGAGAGAGAGAGACAAATGAGACAATTACTGGGCCAAGATTATAGACCACATTGTGTCTGTGTTGGAGGATGTTATTGGCTGCCATGTAGTTTTGCTACTGAACATGCTTTACACAAATATTTACAACTATATTCCAGCAATAAAACAGGTTGGACGTGGCAGAGCTTGACAAGTAAAAGTCCTACATCCTCATCACTAAAGACATCTCTGTCCCGTTACCTCGCGACAATATATTCTTCGCAGAACGTACTGTAAAGCGAATTGACTGTATATTTGTGGGAGAAACGCGGCAGCCAATTGCGCACAGCAGCGTCCCCCACGAACAGTCGAGGGTTGAAATGACCAGTTTTTTATTATCGTGGGGTTTTTTGGGGACGGATTATTTGGCGTGCGTGCGTGTGAGTAAGGAAACTTGCCCGAGGATTCGCCCTGACCTGCCTGGATTCGAACACAGGTCTCACATTGGAAGGCGAGGGCTCTAACCCACTGAGCTACAGGAGCTACACTTTGATTTGGGGCCAAGACACCGGAGAGAGAAACCCGCTCTCTTTTGATGTCAGCACCGCGGGATCTTTAACATCTACACGGACAGGAGCTGAGGGGACCTTGGTTTAACGTCTCTTCGACGTTCGCATCCACCCACCTCTCTCCAGCCCCTCTCTCCGCAGCCCCCCCAACCCCCCCCCCCCCCCACAAATTATGGCTGACTCGGCAACTGATGGGCGGCCAATAAACTCTGCCGGTTTCCCCGTCTTAACCCGTTTCAAACACACAATCAACCACACGTTACACTTTACCTCCTGAGAATCATTTAGAAACATCTGAGCAACGCGCTGAGGTGCTGTATATCTACCGTAAGGATTATTAATAGTTATTATTGTTGTTATTATTGCTATTCTGGACATGATACTTATTATTACTGTTGTTAATATTGTGCTATATTGGTTGCTACGATCATTAGTGTTGGTTTGGTTTCGGGGTTCTCTCCGGGCTGTCCTGCCTCAGTACCAACGCCCTGGACAACAGCGACAAGAACAAAATTGCACTTATATAGCGCCTTCCACGTCGCGAGGATGTCCCCGAGGCGCTGAAACCCAGAAGCTCCTTTCTCCTCGAGGTTCGGCTGAGTCGGGGCCTGACAAGTACGGAAACCAGACACAGACACTCGAGGTCTCACCTGCGCGTGGAAATTCCTATTTGTGGGGACAGAATACAACGTCCCTCCCTCCCTCCCTGGGGAATTAACCCCTGTTTACCTAATCCAGGGGAGTATTTAAGCGCAGGGCGGGGAGTGCCAAGGCTGGGGTACGTGGGGTGGGGGAAATCTTCTAGCAAAGCTCTCCGCTGCTTGTCCAGCTCAGACCACCCTCATTCCCCAAGAACCATCTCAGGCAACCTACACTCCCACCTTTCCGCTGCTTTTATATCCTCGTCACAACGGGAGCGAGAGTGGGGTGGGTGGGGGTGGGAGTAGGGGTGGTGGTGGTTGGGGGTGGGGGGGGGGGGGGGGGGAATAGCTGTGGCTACCGAACCCCAATTGCGACCCCCCCCACCCCCAATGTAAGTCTTGGTTCAAATTCAGCCTCCCATCTCCTCTCATCTCCTCCCCTCCCTTATTTGGTGTTTTTCTCTCTCTCTCTCTCTCTCTGTCTCTGCGTCTGTCTCTCTCACTCTCTCTGTCCAACTTAGCATATTCTCCTCACTAATCTCCGCCAGGGCTGGAGACGGTGAAGTTTACAGCCTGGGAATCAGAAAAGGGGCAGCTCCTTCTTGAACAAAGGGCTGTGGGTTGATTGTGTTAGTGTTAGATGGTGTGTGGCGAGGGTAAAGGGTGGGTGGGTAGGAAGAGAGAGAGAGACAGACAGACGTACAGAGAGAGAGAGAGAGGCAGAGGCAGAGGCAGAAAGAGACACACACACACACACACACCCCACAGACAGCGAGACAGCGATGGGAATATTTTACAACAATCACTCCACGAGTGAACGTGCGTGGATTTCATTATAAAGATCACTGGCTTACAAACTGCAATCATGCCCGTAAAAATATGCAACTCCCCAACCCCTCCCTCCCTGCCCAGGCAGGCAGCCTGTACAGTAGGTGGGAGAAGATAGCGAGAGGAAGGAAGGCCAGGAGAGAGGGAGGGAGGAAACGAGGGAGAGAGTGGGGTGGTGGGGGGGGGGGGTGTTATGTGTTTAAAAACCAGCTTCGCTCAGCGACAGCGGCTAATATTCACCATCAACGGGATGGACCGATGATGGTCCTTGCATTTGATGTCGCGCTGTTTTCACGTCTTCTAGACGTCTCAAAACGCTTCGCGCAACAGACCGCAAAGGCGAATCGACTGCGTATTTGTGGGCGAAACGCGGCACCCAATTGCGCACAGCTGCGTCGTCCTCCCCCCACCCCAACCCCCACCCCCGCCCCACAAACAGTCAAGGTGGAATGTCGCTTGTAATGCGTGATCTCTGAGCTCTCCCCCTCCCCCCCCACCCCCTCTCCTCCCCGGCCTCTCTCTCTCTCTCTCTCCCCCCACTCACACTCTGGAGCCCGAGGCCCAGGTGAGGGTGGTGAGACGGGGTGTGTGTGTGTGTGCGTGTGTAAAGTAACTGTGACGCAAGACTGATTTACACGAGCTGAGGGACATTCATTCCTAACGCCCTCAAAAACACACAGTCACCACACCTTGCAGTGTGTCCTGTGAAGCACTTTGAGGCGTCCGCGCTGTGTCAGACGCCTGGATTATTGTAGGATTATTAATAGAGGCAAGATCCTGTACAGGTCCTATACAACAAGTTGTCAAGCGAGCGTAGTCACCCCAAACACTGCTCACAGGGGGCTCATACCTTACACACCCGCCCACCTTTTCATGTAACAATATGATAAATTAACAGTAGGTATGGTAACTAATCACCCCCCCACCTCACATACAACACACACACAACACCCCCCCACCAAACACACACACACAGAACCACCCAACGCACACACAGCTCCCTCCAAATACACATACCCATACACACAACCCCACACCCCCAAACCACATACACACACACACACACACACACAACCCCCAACAAAACACACAACTACAGTGTACAACCCACCTCCTCCACACTTCACTGACAGAATTGCTTCAAAGGCAATGGGGGGGGGGGGGGGGTCGATATTAACAAGTAGAAACCCAAACGCTTCTGATTTACAATCAAACTTTAAGCTGCTCCCATTCATTTCAAGGCAACTTTCTATTCCAGTTTGGTTATTGACAGCAGATCCACCCCCATCCCTGGTCAATTTCCAGAGACTAGCACCACATTCTCCCCCTCCCCTCTCCCCCATCTTGTCCTCTCCCCTCTCCTCTCCTCTCCTCTCCCCTCTTCTCTTCTCTCCTCCCATCTTCTCCCCCCATCTCCCTCTTCTCTCCCTCTCCCCCTCTTCTCCTCTCATTTGCTCCTCTCTCTTTCACTCCCCCCCTCTTATCCTCTCCCCTCTTCTCCCTCTGCTCCCCTCTCCTATTCCCACCTCTCTCTCTCTCTCCATCTCTCTCTCCCTCTTTCCTCTCCTGCTCACATTCGATCCCCTGTGCAGCCACATGATTATATTTGACAGTAAATTGGTACCATCGCTAGCCAGGGTCTTAAGAGAGGAGAGAGACAGAGGGAGGTGGGGGAGAAGATGGGTGTAAATAGACCAAGGGGAAAGAGGAGTGGAGGGGGGGGGGGAGAGAAAGGCAGAGAGGATGGGGA
>CM068767.1:7641653-7690928 GCA_035084275.1 Hydrolagus colliei
TTGTTCTTCTCGTCTGTTTATACCAACGAGCGGTTCCAGAGTTAGCTGCGCCGGCCAGGCACTGCGTACCGTTAAACTCCGAGCGAACACGAGTCACTGCACTCAACGGCTGTAAGTTGTACGATACAACATTGCCTCTCAAAAGTTGCTTCACAGGATCCGCTGAGAAGCGCAGCGAGCGCCCGAGGTTTTCTCGCGATTCCGCGCAAACGCCGGAGGTTTTGAAGGCAACACAGGAACGGCAGCGATAATGATAATTATTATTTTAAGTGGAAACCATCGAGACGCGCAGGTGGCCTTGAGAGACACGCGCAGGCAACAAAGGCATTAAAATTAGTGCCGCGCCTTCCACGCTCAAGACCAGACACTGTGTGGCAATTTTCCATCATAGACGATAATTGATGGTCTCTATCCAGAGCACCCAGTGATGTTTCTCTTCTAACAGACGGCAAAAGCTCAGCTCCCCTGGTTTTCAAACTGCTCTTTAATTTCGAGGATGAGGTTTGCGTCCGTTGGGAGCAGGATTGCACCAGCACAATTTAATTTCACTTAAAGACTGGAACAGCTGTTGGGTCTAAAGGAACTTCCAAAGCGCATGTCTAAGCTGCTATTAGCTCAGTGCTAGACTTGTGTGTAGTGTGTGTGTGTGTGTAGTGAGTGTGCGTTATGTCTTTGTGTGTTGTGTGTGTGTGTGTCTGTGTGCGAATGTACGCGTCTGTGAGCGAATGTGTCTGTGTCGGTGTGCCTCTGTCTGTGCGCGTGTATATAATAATTATCCTTGCATTTGATATAGCGGCTTTTCACATCTTATCGACGTCTAAAAGCGCTTCACAGAATATACCGTAAGTGAACTGACTGTATATTTGTGGGCGAAACGCGGCAGCCAATTGCGCACAGCAGCGTCCCCCACAACAGTCGTGATTGAAATGATCAGTCTTTAATATGGTGGGGTTTTTTGGATGGATTATTATTAGGTGTGTGTGTGTGTGTGTGTGTGTGGAGTAAGGAAACTTGCCCAAGGTTTCGCTCTGACCTGCCTGGATTTGAACACATGTCTCACACCGGCAAGGCGAGCGCTCTAACCACTGAGCTACAGGAGTACGTGCGTGTCTGTATCTGTGTGCGTATGTGTGTGTGTGTGTGCGTGTAATGCGAGACAGAAAGAGACCGAATAGTGTGGGGGTTTGAAAAGTAAACAGAGATCAAAAAGGAACCAAAATAAAGTAACGTTTCGCCGACACAGCACATGGCAGTTATACAACGTGCGAGTGACATAGAGCCACCGAGACACAGGCCCCCCCCTTCTCCTGATCACGTACCACTCGCCAGCAAACCCTACTTATATCACACGAAAGGGCTCACGATAATAAAAGCATAGTTTTCAAAAACATTGCCCTCCCAGCCCTGGCAGAATCGAGCAGCTCAGTCTGATATTGCTCTGCATGAATTATTTAGACTTGCTCATTACACATGCACTAGAGTGGCACGTTGGAAGAGAGCATGAATAGCTACAGGTTTTTAACGTTCGCTATTAAAGAGTCGAGATGGAGATCGAACGCTATTTTCTCGCTCCGAACGCACGCGAGGCATGAGAGTGTACAAAGGCCAAACGGCACGTTTTGTGGGGAGACGTCGCTGTGTTCAAACGGGCTGCCGTGTTTCGCACGCAAATTTTGAACTCCATTCCGCAGTGTGTTCCCAGTGAAGCGTCTCAACAACGTGTCAAATGCAAGGATCGTTATTATTATTATTATCCAGACTCACACGTGACTGATGTGGGTACTGTGGGTGTGGATCCATGCCATGACACCTGCTAGTGGGAGACCCCCCCCCCATGCCACCCCTGTCTCCCCCCCCGCCCCTATCCTGTAGCTCAGTGGTTAGAGACGCTCGTCTTACAAGCTGGGAGACCTGTGTTCGAATCCAGACAGGTCAGGGCGAAACCTTGGGCAAGTTGCCTTACTCCACACACACACACACACACACACACACGCGCCTAATAATAATCCGTCCCCCCAAAAAACAACACAATAATAAAATTGGTCATTTCAGTCCACGACTGTTTCTGGGAGACGCTGCCGTGCGCAATTGGCTGCCGAATTTCACCCACAAACATACAGTCAATGCACTTTACAGTATAGTCAGTGAAGCGCTTTGAGACGCCTACAAGAGGTGAAAAGCGCTATAGCAAATGGAAGGATTATTTTTATTGTCCCCCAATCCACCCCCCCCCCAAATCACTGGTCTCCCAGCTGGGGCCAGAGACACACGACCACCGTCCTTCCCTCATGTTCAAGGCTTTGCTCGTGTCCCCGTGAGGCAGAGAGGCCTTTAATTACCAAGTCAAACCTCAGCAACGTATGAGTTCTCAGCCTGGCGTCCCTGTCACACACACACACACACACACAGCTCAGCGCAGTCCCAGGGGAGAACGTGCCCTAAATCATTAGATGTGAGGCTCATTTGGACCAGCTTCGGAGAGATGTAACCATTTCCCCATCCCCCTACACTCTCTCTCTCTCTCCCTCTATTCATCCTTCTCTCTCTCTCTCTCTCTCTGTATTCACTCCCCACCACACTCTCTCTGTTCAACCCCTTGTCCACCCCACTCTCTCGCTTTCTCTATTCACCACCCCCTCCCCACCTCTCTTTTTCACCTGGGCTTTCAATCGTGAAATCTATATATATATATATATATCTCTCTCTCTGAGACCTTGACCTGAAATAAACTGGTTTGATTGTTCCTTGTCCTGGAGATGAAGAATAATGCGATGCCGGATCAAAGCCATATTCTGTCTCTCTGTCTGTCTTTTTTGTGGATGGTTTGATGCAGTGTTTGTGATGTCCCTCATTGCCCCTCCAGTCCGCTCGAGTCGGATCTGCTCCCAGAGAAAAGCCTTAATTACCGTCCCTGTCAGTGCCCGTCTGTCTGCCTGGGCTTTAATCACTGACACAGCTCTGCACCAATGCTGTTTCTCCTAATTACCTTCGCGGTCCCCCACCCCACCCACTTCCCCTGACCCTCCGCTACACGCTCCACACTCCCAGCCCACCTCCCACTCCTCTCTCTCTCTCTCTCCCTCGCTCTCTCTCTCTCTCTCTCTCTCCAACCCCCCCCCACCACCCCGCAGGCATTAATATACCACAGAGCAGAGGTCAACCCTGCCACAGGCTGGCCTCACGCCTCCATTAATGGCAATTTCACTGGGACGTTGCTGCTCTCAGATGCGAATGACACTGACCCAGACCCGGTTGATAATACTAATAATAATAACACTGGCATTTAATATAAACACCTTATCCACGTTGTTGAGAGACCTTGTCTCTCTCTCTCTCTCTCTCTCTCTCGCTCTCCCCACCTCACCCCACCCCTCCGCTGGATGCCTGATTTGCAGGAGCACAGACTGGGATCACCACAGGCTTGTCTGTCTGACCGTTGAGTCCGAGCGTGTGCTCACATGTATAAAGAGGCTTTTTTTTTCAGTGGCTTTGTTCGGTGCGAAGCCTAAAGCGAGCAGCTTTGCAGACGCTGCTGCATTTCCATGGTCAGGGCCAGTGCTAATCACCATCCCTCACAACAGTCCAACACTCTTGCGTTTGGGCTAATCTCTCTCTCCGTTTCCCTACAGTTTTTTGGGTTTTTTAATATATGGCTGCTTTCAAGGCGCTTTTTTTCCCCCCTTCTCTTTTATCTCGAGCCTCGATCGCAGTCCGCAACCGGGAGAGCAGTCCACCTATTCTCAGAGCATTCGCCGCAAGAATAACAAGAAGAATAATTCTTGCATTTAATAGGAGCTCCTGTGGCTCAGAGGTTAGAGCACTTGTCTTGCAAGCTGGGAGACCAAGCTGGGGAGATCTGTGTTCGAATCCAGTGCAGGTCAGGGCCAAACCCTGTAAGGGCAAGTTGCCTTACTCCGCACACACGTCTAATAATAATCCCTCCCCAAAAAAACCCACAATAATAAAATTGTCATTTTCAATCACGGCTGTTTGTGGGGGACGCCGCTGTGCGCAATTGGCTGCCGCGATTTTGCCCGCAAACGTACGGTCAATTCACGTTACAGTATATTCTGTGAAGCGCTTTGAGACGTCGATAAGATGTGGAAAGCTCTATATCAAACGCAAGGATTATTATCATTATATTATTATTAATCTACAGCCTGATCACATCTTCGAGACGTCTCAAAGTGCTTCACAGAATATGCCGCTGGGTGAATCGACAGCGTATTTCTGTGGCGGGGTAAACGCGGGCGGCAAGTCAAAAGAACGACCCGCGTGGGCAAACGCGCAGTCACTGCGCTTGACAGCGAATCCAGCGAAGCGCTTTGAGACGTCTCGACGACGCGACAAGGCGCGACGTCAAAACGCACGAGCAACGCAGCCCCACGCTGTGAGACAACGGCGCTCTCTTACTGCAACACGAGCAGGAATGTTGAACGTGGCGAGGCACAGAGTAGCTGCGGAGAGGCAGCTCGCAAATCAATAGCACTGATTAACAGCCACTCGGCTATTTATGCACGGGAGCGTTCGGCTGAGAGGCGACAAACGCGACAAACGCACTACAAACACACCCCGCACAGACGCTCTCCACACACGCGCGCACTCTCACACCCACATCAAACGCAGAGAAGCGGAGGAGGGTGGTCGGTCTGAAATTCTAAATCGCATCGTCAACCCCACGGCTCCATTTCCCCGCAGCGACACCAGACGACACCAAACGACCAAGCAACATCGGCTAAACCATGACCGGCAATGGTCGAACGTGTTTTCCTGATACGCAAAGTACACAGTCACTCCACCTCGCAGTGGATCCTGTGAAGCGCTTTGAGACGTCTGGGCGACGCAACTGTTATTCTTATTCTCATCATCGTCTACACTGTCTGTTTCGAGCCCCGTTTCAAGTAAGGGCAACAATCCTTGTCTTTGCTACCGCGCTTTTCAAGCCTTCTGGACGTCTCAAAGCGCTCCACAGAGTAAGACCGGAAAGCGAATTGACTTGTCTATTTTGTGGGCGAAGGGCGGCCCCCCGAGAGAGGGGAGGTGAGTTGAAGTCGTCCGTCATGCAATTCTATCTCGATCCACTCTTTGACACTTGCAAGTCCTGGTTTCCGAACTCGTCAACAGGCGAGATTTTATTCTGCGCTGGCCGAACCCTATCGCACAATTTTTCACGACATTAAACGCTTCGAAAAACATCTGTAGTGAAACAGAACACCACGGGGCGTTCCGAGCCCTTCCAACAGTGAGCAATTTATACAAACGTTAACCAGGTCACATCTAGCCGCGTTTCTGTCCGAAACAATCGCAGCTTCCTCTGCGCTCAGTCACCGCACGCATGCACGCACGCACGCACGCATGCACGCACGCACGCATGCACGCACGCACGCACACATATCCATTTGAGATTAGAAAAACCTGCGCGTTCTGGTTTAATCCAGGGAACAACTAATCACTCAAACACACACACACACACTCACATACACTCACACATACATACACAAACACACCCCACACAGACACTCTCTTACACGCATATATATACACGCGCACACTCTCACACACATCAAACACACACTCTCAATTCACACACACATTACGCGCGTCACACAACACACTCTCGCACACACTCTCAATTCATGCACTCACATCATACACATAATCTTACGCGCACACACATACCCTCGTACACACACCACGCGCCCTCACACACCCTTTTACACACACACTCTCTTACGCACACACACGCACGCATGCACACACGCACGCACGTGTAAACACACACGCTCTCACACACCCTAACACCATTGCGCACAGTGGTTTCATGGGCCTGAGAGACTGCCAGCCTATTGCGGTCCCCATTTGCGCAGCACATACAGGGCTAGGCCCCGTCAGCTCAATTATTCCACCGAATGTGAGGGATTTCCTGCTTAATTACAGTTGGATTCCTATTTGCCGCATTTGGCTTTGGAGGGTGACAGTAAGACCTCAAACACCCCCACCTCCCCTCGCCTCCCTCCAAACTATTTACACTTTCCAACGCAAAGCTCGGAGCTTAAGGTGCTGGACAAAACACACAGAGAGAACCCCCCCCCCCCCCCCCCACTCCAACCCTACCCCACCACCCCAATCAATGGTAGAGAACGGCCACAGGTTCCCACAATCAAACAGGGAGCGGGGGCTGTTTCCACAAACTCCCATCCACAATCTCACCCCCACACATTTACCCCATACCCCACACTCCCCCCGCACACATAGTACCCCCACCCCCAGTCCCCCCACCCTCTACCCTCCCACACAAACCCACTGCCATCGTCCCCACACACCCACCACCCCCTTGGTTGGTCAGCCGAGAGTTGAGATACGCTGCGAATTCAGGCTTAGGATCTTTTTGAAGAGAAGGGAATGATTTGTCTTGCCGAGAAGCTGTGGAGCCTCTGTTATAATGACAGTGGCCACTGTGATGAAAGGAAATTGACATTAACCTGCCTCCGGGGCTGGTGAGAGGGGAGGGGAGGGCTCGGCTCAGGGTCAATGTATTATTCTGTGTTCGGGGAGCTGGTTTAACACCTGCTCAGACCGTTCGGCCTAACCGCGGAGACGAAAAGAGAAAGGGAGTTTCTCCCTGTGTCCTGGCCAACAATCCCTCCCTCCCTCCCTCCCTCCCTCCATTATTCCCACCTCCCTGAGACAAAATTGCTCGTTGATTTCATGGCTGTTTTGTGGGAAATACACAGTCACTGCACTTTACAGCAATTCCCGGGAAACACTTTGGAGACATCTCGACAACGCAATAGAAACAATAACAGATACCTTCCCTTCTCTACTCGCCCCGTCCCGCTCTTTTCCTCTCCCCCCCCCCCCCCTCTCTCTCTCTCTCTCGCCCCCTCTCTCCCTCTCTCCCTTTCTCCCTCGTTTGGCTTCTGGCCCCCGTCGCCTGGAAGCCTATCGGTATCCCCCCCCCCCCCCCCCGTTTGGGGAAGGGCGGTGGGCGGGCGCGTTGCCACGAGTCCTTGTGACACGAAGACGCCCTCCCCTTTGGCTCTGCGTCAGGGTGTTTCTCTGGGATCAGCAGAAAGATCAAAGTTCATTCAAATCCACTTATCAGCCACGCTGGAATTAACCAATTCCCACCTAATGTCTTTTTAATAATCTCTTTGGTTGCCAAGTTCCAATTAATTCCAGACACCTTTTTTTTTTGCAGCTGTTTCCAGAGTGTCTGGGTGTGAGCGGGAGGGGCTTCAGTGTCTGTCCGTCTGTCTTTCTGCCTGTCCCACACTGTGCAATCCGCTCTACTCTTTGTAGTGTGTCCCGTGAAGCGTTTTGAGACGTCTCAGCGACGTGAACACAGGGATCCACGGGGGTGGATCAAACATAGGGATTCATGTTGCCGGTTTTGGGGAGGAAGGGCTGAAGGGAGGGAGGTAGGGAGATAGGGCTGGAGGGAGGGAGGGAGGGAGGGATGGAGGGAGGGATGGAGGGATGGAGGGAGAGCTCACACACTCAGGGTATTTGTCGTGCCTGCCCTAGATGAATAGCTGCTGAGTTAACGAGAGCCAGGGAGACGGGCGACAATCGTGTGACCGCAAAGGTTAGGTTTTTATTAATATGCGTTTCACACAGACAGACACATTATGAGGAGGATCTGATCCTGGCAACGACAATGGGGTCAGTCAGCGAGTTTGTCTATGAAGGATTTTGAGAGATTCCTCAAAGCGCCAGCCCAGCTACAGGCGAACCAGTGACCGTGAGTCTCTCTACACCCTCACTCGGGATGACTGCGCTCAGCTGATCTGGAGTCAAAGTTGATCGGATTTGACGCGAAAGTGTTCCATAAAATCCTCAACTCCCACCATGCCTCCGCTCAACCCTCTCAAAGCCCTCGCCTCAAACCCCTCCTCTCAATCTCTCCCCTCAATCTCTCCCCTCGATCAATCATCTCAAACCCCTCGCCTCAAACCCTCGACCCTTGATCTCTCGCCTCACACCCACCCCCTCGATCCCCCTACCCTCAATCCCTCGACTCTCCCCACTCCACCCAGTTGCCCCCATTATCCCTGAGAAGGCATGAGTCTTGTATGATGTGATGTGAGCAGCAAGGCAGAAATGGCGAAGGTGTTTTGGTTTCTCCTCACATTTTCACACAGAGTCTTTCATCAGGGGGGGGTGGATGCCTCAAAGAACTTCCTACGATACACTACAGATGATGTACATCGGAGTAGATGATGACGTTACAACCAGTGACCCCATCGTCTATGGGTTGGAGCCAGTTCCATGGTACAATGTGTGGCCACAGAATGTCGGTATCAAGTCTGGTACGTACTGAAGGGAACAGTCAAGGTGCAGGTCAGCCACGATCTAACTAAATGGCAGAATAGCCTCGAAGGGCTAAATGGCCTACTCCTGTTCTTATGTTCTTATTCCAGGCGGCTCCGCGAGGCTCTCTCTCTCTCTCTCTCTCTGTCTCGCTGCTAATGACAGCCAAAGCCCCAGCCCTGGCTCATTGGCAGGATCTGGAAGGGCAGACTAGTCACTGGGGGAAGGGAATCCTCCCACGTCAGCTACTATTAACCCTGCAGCCAAGCTGACTGACTGACTAACTGATGGGGAGGGTTGTCCGAGCTGGGCAAGCAGCGGGAAAGCTTGGCCAGCGAGTGATATCAATGGCAGGTTATGTGGGTTTAGCTGGTTAAGACTCAGCAGTTACTCCCAACACACACTCTGGTCTCCCCCCACCCCCCCACCCCTCCCCACCACCCACATCCACCAAAGCCTGGGCTCTTGAGAACCTGCGCCTAATACTCTCCGGAATTGGGTAAGCAGCAAGCGACTCGCTCCAGGGAGAGAGAGAGAGAGAGAGAGAGAGGACATTCCATTGTAGACACGTGAAGAAATCCCAGTTTGAGAATTCAGACTGGGATTAATATAATAATGATAATAATCATTATTATATTAATGTAAGGCCTTACATTAGGTCCTGACTGTGACTGTTTCAGTGCCTTGGCACGCCCCCCTGACGTGAAAGGAGCTCTGTAATTGTGCTCATGTAATTTCGTTGTCGTTGCGTCACCTTTCACGTCAGAAAAATTGCCAGGATTATTACAGGGTTGTTATGTCGCACCAATACGTTTTACATTCGACAGCAATATCCTCGGAAGCGCTTTGAGACGTCTCAATGACGTAAGGATTATCAAGTAACCAGAGTCCCGTGTAGCTCAATGGCTCTACCACGTCACACCCACAACATACACAATCGGTTCACTTTATGTCCCTAATGAGACATTGTGACGTCCTTACGCGATGAGGCGCTGTTGCAAATAACACTCCCGTTCCGGCGTCTCTCGCGTTCCCTTTTGGAGAGTAAAGTTCTCGCTCGTCAGCCTTCTCCCCTCAGGAAGCCTCTCGTGAGGAATTAGAGGAAGAAGAAGAAGAATCCTTGCATTTGACATAGCGCTTTTCACGTCTTCTCACCCCCCACAAACAGTCGTGGATTGAAATGACCAATTTTATTACTTTTGGGGGGGGGATTATTATTAGGCATGTGTGTGTGTGTGTGTGTGTGGAGTTAGAAAACTTGCCCCAAGGTTTCGCCCTGACCTGCCTGGATTCGGACACAGGTCACACGCTTGTAAGGCGAGCGCTCTAACCCGCTGAGCTACAGGACTTCAGCAGAGAGACAAGCGGGTAATATAATAGCAATAATAATAATAATTATAAATAATCCCTACATTTGATCAAGTGCTTTGCATGGTTTATGAAAGCCCTCCACAGAATATACTGTCATTGTAAGTGAATCGGGTGTACATTTTGTGGGCGAAACGGGGCAGCCAATTGCGCCCAGCATGAGAGAGAGAGAGAGACAAATGAGACAATTACTGGGCCAAGATTATAGACCACATTGTGTCTGTGTTGGAGGATGTTATTGGCTGCCATGTAGTTTTGCTACTGAACATGCTTTACACAAATATTTACAACTATATTCCAGCAATAAAACAGGTTGGACGTGGCAGAGCTTGACAAGTAAAAGTCCTACATCCTCATCACTAAAGACATCTCTGTCCCGTTACCTCGCGACAATATATTCTTCGCAGAACGTACTGTAAAGCGAATTGACTGTATATTTGTGGGAGAAACGCGGCAGCCAATTGCGCACAGCAGCGTCCCCCACGAACAGTCGAGGGTTGAAATGACCAGTTTTTATTATCGTGGGGTTTTTTGGGGACGGATTATTTGGCGTGCGTGCGTGTGGAGTAAGGAAACTTGCCCGAGGATTCGCCCTGACCTGCCTGGATTCGAACACAGGTCTCACATTGGAAGGCGAGGGCTCTAACCCACTGAGCTACAGGAGCTACAATTTGATTTGGGGCCAAGACACCGGAGAGAGAAACCCGCTCTCTTTTGATGTCAGCACCGCGGGATCTTTAACATCTACACGGACAGGAGCTGAGGGGACCTCGGTTTAACGTCTCGTCCGACGTTCGCTCCACCCACCTCTCTCCAGCCCCTCTCTCCGCAGCCCCCCCAACCCCCCCCCCCCCCCCACAAATTATGGCTGACTCGGCAACTGATGGGCGGCCAATAAACTCTGCCGGTTTCCCCGTCTTAACCCGTTTCAAACACACAATCAACCACACGTTACACTTTACCTCCTGAGAATCGTTTAGAAACATCTGAGCAACGCGCTGAGGTGCTGTATATCTACCGTAAGGATTATTAATAGTTATTATTGTTGTTATTATTGCTATTCTGGACATGATACTTATTATTACTGTTGTTAATATTGTGCTATATTGGTTGCTACGATCATTAGTGTTGGTTTGGTTTCGGGGTTCTCTCCGGGCTGTCCTGCCTCAGTACCAACGCCCTGGACAACAGCGACAAGAACAAAATTGCACTTATATAGCGCCTTCCACGTCGCGAGGACATCCCTGAGGCGCTGAAACCCAGAAGCTCCTTTCTCCTCGAGGTTCGGCTGAGTCGGGGGCCTGACAAGTACGGAAACCAGACACAGACACTCGAGGTCTCACCTGCGCGTGGAAATTCCTATTTGTGGGGACAGAATACAACGTCCCTCCCTCCCTCCCTGGGGAATTAACCCCTGTTTACCTAATCCAGGGGAGTATTTAAGCGCAGGGCGGGGAGTGCCAAGGCTGGGGTACGTGGGGTGGGGGAAATCTTCTAGCAAAGCTCTCCGCTGCTTGTCCAGCTCAGACCACCCTCATTCCCCAAGAACCATCTCAGGCAACCTACACTCCCACCTTTCCGCTGCTTTTATATCCTCGTCACAACGGGAGCGAGAGTGGGGTGGGTGGGGGTGGGAGTAGGGGTGGTGGGAGTAGGGGTGGTGGTGGTTGGGGGTGGGGTGGGGGGGGGGGGAATAGCTGTGGCTACCGAACCCCAATTGCGACCCCCCCCACCCCCAATGTAAGTCTTGGTTCAAATTCAGCCTCCCATCTCCTCTCATCTCCTCCCCTCCCTTATTTGGTGTTTTTCTCTCTCTCTCTCTCTCTGTCTCTGCGTCTGTCTCTCTCACTCTCTCTGTCCAACTTAGCATATTCTCCTCACTAATCTCCGCCAGGGCTGGAGACGGTGAAGTTTACAGCCTGGGAATCAGAAAAGGGGCAGCTCCTTCTTGAACAAAGGGCTGTGGGTTGATTGTGTTAGTGTTAGATGGTGTGTGGCGAGGGTAAAGGGTGGGTGGGTAGGAAGAGAGAGAGAGACAGACAGACATACAGAGAGAGAGAGAGAGAGAGAGGCAGAGGCAGAAAGAGAGACACACACACACACACACCCCCACAGACAGCGAGACAGCGATGGGAATATTTTACAACAATCACTCCACGAGTGAACGTGCGTGGATTTCATTATAAAGATCACTGGCTTACAAACTGCAATCATGCCCGTAAAAATATGCAACTCCCCAACCCCTCCCTCCCTGCCCAGGCAGGCAGCCTGTACAGTAGGTGGGAGAAGATAGCGAGAGGAAGGCAGGCCAGGAGAGAGGGAGGGAGGAAACGAGGGAGAGAGTGGGGTGGGGGGGGGGGGGGGGGTGTTATGTGTTTAAAAACCAGCTTCGCTCAGCGACAGCGGCTAATATTCACCATCAACGGGATGGACCGATGATGATCCTTGCATTTGATGTCGCGCTGTTTTCACGTCTTCTAGACGTCTCAAAACGCTTCGCGCAACAGACCGCAAAGGCGAATCGACTGCGTATTTGTGGGCGAAACGCGGCACCCAATTGCGCACAGCTGCGTCGTCCTCCCCCCACCCCAACCCCCACCCCCGCCCCACAAACAGTCAAGGTGGAATGTCGCTTGTAATGCGTGATCTCTGAGCTCTCCCCCTCCCCCCCCACCCCCTCTCCTCCCCGGCCTCTCTCTCTCTCTCTCTCTCCCCCCCACTCACCTCTGGAGCCCGAGGCCCAGGTGAGGGTGGTGAGACGGGGTGTGTGTGTGTGTGCGTGTGTAAAGTAACTGTGACGCAAGACTGATTTACACGAGCTGAGGGACATTCATTCCTAACGCCCTCAAAAACACACAGTCACCACACCTTGCAGTGTGTCCTGTGAAGCGCTTTGAGGCGTCCGCGCTGTGTCAGACGCCTGGATTATTGTAGGATTATTAATAGAGGCAAGATCCTGTACAGGTCCTATACAACAAGTTGTCAAGCGAGCGTAGTCACCCCAAACACTGCTCACAGGGGGCTCATACCTTACACACCCGCCCACCTTTTCATGTAACAATATGATAAATTAACAGTAGGTATGGTAACTAATCACCCCCCCACCTCACATACAACACACACACAACCCCCCCAACACACACACACACAGAACCACCCAACGCACACACAGCTCCCTCCAAATACACATACCCATACACACAACCCCACACCCCCAAACCACATACACACACACACACACACACAACCCCCAACAAAACACACAACTACAGTGTACAACCCACCTCCTCCACACTTCACTGACAGAATTGGCTTCAAAGGCAATGGGGGGGGGGGGGGGGTCGATATTAACAAGTAGAAACCCAAACGCTTCTGATTTACAATCAAACTTTAAGCTGCTCCCATTCATTTCAAGGCAACTTTCTATTCCAGTTTGGTTATTGACAGCAGATCCACCCCCATCCCTGGTCAATTTCCCAGAGACTAGCACCACATTCTCCCCCTCCCCTCTCCCCCATCTTGTCCTCTCCCCTCTCCTCTCCTCTCCTCTCCCCTCTTCTCTTCTCTCCTCCCATCTTCTCCCCCCATCTCCCCTCTTCTCTCCCTCTCCCCCTCTTCTCCTCTCATTTGCTCCTCTCTCTTTCACTCCCCCCCTCTCATCCTCTCCCCTCTTCTCCCTCTGCTCCCCTCTCCTATTCCCACCTCTCTCTCTCTCTCCATCTCTCTCTCCCTCTTTCCTCTCCTGCTCACATTCGATCCCCTGTGCAGCCACATGATTATATTTGACAGTAAATTGGTACCATCGCTAGCCAGGGTCTTAAGAGAGGAGAGAGACAGAGGGAGGTGGGGGAGAAATAGACCAAGGGGAAAGAGGAGTGGAGGGGAGGGAGGGAGGGGGGGGGGGGAGAGAGAAAGGCAGAGAGGATGGGGTAGAGTGAGAGAGAGGGAAGAGAGGAAAGGGAGAGAGAAAGGGGCTAGAGAGAGGAGAGGGGAGGGAGGAGAGAGAGGGGGAGAATGAGAGGAGGAGGTGGGGGAGAGGAGAGGGAAGGGGGGGAAGAGAGAGAGGGGGGGGGTGGTGGGGGAGAGAGAATGAGAGGAGATGGGTGGGAGGGGAGAAGAGAGGAGGAGGGGGGAGAAGAGAGAGAGAAAAGGGGATGAGAGGGAGAGAGAGAGAGATGGTTTTTGGCTGTTAGTACCAGGTTTTCTAGTATTTTGTGTGTGGGTGGGTGGGGGAGAGTGGAGGGGGTGGGGAGTGTGGGGGGGGGGGGGGGGGGGGGGGAGGGGGAGAGTTAACCCCAAATAAAACAAATGAATGAAAAGTGATCGGAACAAAAAATGCGCCTTTCTCCTCCATCCCTCTCCCTTCCTCCCTCCCTCGCCTTTTGCAACCATCTCTCCATCTCTCAACCTGTCATTGCCTAGCCCCCCCCCCTACCCCCCACCACCACCTCTCTCCCTCCCTCCCAAAAAACAGCCCCCCACCCATCCCACAAACTTTGACAGCAAAACACACACAGACACACACACACACACAGAGATAGACAAAATACAACAGCTTACCCTCTATGGCGTCTGTAGCAGCCAGCAATAGCCATACAATCCATTGAATTTCCATTATTGTAGGGACTTCATTGACAATCAAACTGGGGGGGGGGGGAGTGAGCCACAGAGAGACCCACAGAGAGAGAGAGACCCACACACACACACACACTCAGAGAGAGAGGGGTTGTCCTCTCTAGCCCATACCATAGGCTGTGTGGGGGTGTGTGTGTGTGTGTGTAGGGTGAGTGGGGAGGGGAGGGGTGTGTGTGTGTGTGTATAGGGGGGGGGGGGTGGGGAGAGAGAGAGAGAGAGATGGGTGGGTGGATATCAGGGCTGCTATTGCAAAGCACCACCCCACCAAAGAAAAAAAATCACAGCAAGTGTCTGTCTGTGGCTGCTTGTCTGTTAGCAAAATCTCAACATTGCCTTGTGAGAGGAGGAGAGAGAGAGAGAGGGAGGGGGGGGTAGAGTCAATGAGTGAGAAGGAGGGGAGAGAGAGAAAGAGAGGAAGGAGGGAGGGAGGGAGGGAGAGAGAGAGAGAGGTGCTCTCTATTGCAACATGTGGTGCTTTAACACGCACACACACACACACAGAGATAGACAGACACACACACCACAACACACACACACACTAGCCTTTGTTGTTGAAGGTACAGGGTTTGGAATCGGTGTCTGTCCCTGTCTCTGTCACTGTCTCTGTGTCTGTCCCTGTCTCTGTCCTTGCCTCTATCCCTATCCCTGTCCCTGTCTTTGTCCCTCTCCCTGTCTCTCTCTATCCCCCTCTCCCTTGTCCCCCTGTCTCTATCCCTGTGTCAGTCACCCACAGCTCAACAGATATCCATGTGATTCCGAGGCGGATTTGCTTTATATTTAACACAATCAGGACAACCACAGGCTGTCTTTGTGTGTGTGTGTGTGTTGGGGATTGGAAACCTATACACTACCTTTCTCTCTCCCTGTCTCTCTCTCTCTTCCTCTCCTCCTCCCCCACTCCCCTGACCCTCCACCCACAGCCACCCCCCCCCCCCCCCACCTCCACCACCAAGAACAAAAATAATGACCTAAAGAAATACGCGTTAATGAGATTCCGAGACACATAACCATTGCTTCAATCCCTTGTACACAGACACGCACGGTTATCAAGTTATCACTGTGAGAGCAACTCACCCTCGATCACGCCGTGTGGTTACGGCGAGAACGTGGGGCCCTGGTCGTGATCGGACAAGAGCAAACCGTACACGTTTCCTGAAATCAGGGTCGAAATAGGCAATGAGGAAAACAGGTCAACTCTGAGCGGGGAGGCAAAGCTCTCTCCGAAACCGGGCTTCGGTCTTGGGTCAGGCTCCATTCTAACCCCCCCCTCAGCGTTTAGCGCTAAGTGCTAAAGTTTTCCCAATGGCGATCCTCGCTCTCCGATAAGAATAGCCCCTCGCGTTTGAATTCCTGGCGTCTTCTCGACGTCTCAGAGCGCTCCGGGGAATGTCCCGCTAAAGCGAGTTGACCGTGCGTTTTGTGGGCGAAACGCGGCCGAAATGAAATGGGTCGAAATCACCCATTTTTGTTCCTTTTTGTTGAGGTGAGGGATGGTTACTGGGCGTGCGGAGCAAGGGAACATTGCCCGAGGTTTTCTCCCTGCCTGGAATCAAACCCAGATCTCTTGCTTGCTTGCGAGGCGAGTGCTCTAACCACTCCACCACCACAGGACTCCGAGCATCACCATTAATAATAATAATAACAATAATAATCCTTGCGTTACATATGACACATTTCTCATCTTCGAGATGTCTCAAAACGCTTCACAGAATAAACTGTGAAGTGCATAGACTTTTTTGTGGGAGAACTGACCTCCCTTTAAGCCTCGGCTGGTGGTTAAGGGAATATTGAACAATATTGCTCCTTCTTCAAAATAAATTCTCCCTGTTTTTTTTGGCACCAAAATGGTGAGGGGAACCTCCGGCCGGGGAGGGAGAAAGTTGTCTGATTCACACGAGCCACGAGAAGCCTGATGTGTCTGAGGCCCAAGTATATCACAGTCCATCTCCCTGCATCCCGCGGAGCTCCTGTAGCTCAGTGGTTAGAGCGCTCGCCTTTACAAGCGTGAGACCTGCGTTCGAATCCAGGCAGGTCAGGGCGAAACCTTTAGGCAAGTTTCCTTACTCCTCACACACGTCTAATAATAATTCTCCCCCCCAAAAAAACACAAGAATAAAATTGGTCATTTCAATCCACGACTGTTTGTGGGGACCGACGCTGCGCGCAATTGGCTGCCGCGTTTCGCCCACGAACACACAGGAAATTCACTTTTTACAGTATATCCTTTGAAGCGCTTTGGGACGTCGATGAGATGTGAAAAAACGCTATATGAAAATGCAAGGATTATCCAAACCAACCAACCTCAACGAACCAATTCAATGAATGGTTTTTCAGGACCAAAATGGGGGTTAAAGACGTCGCTTTTCACTGGAATCTTTTTTTTTTGGGGGGGGGGGGGGGGGCGCAAAGATTAGACACAATGAGACATCTGTCTCTTTGTCTGTCTGCGTCTGTCTCTCTGTCTGTCACACTCTGTCTCTGGGTGTGTGTGTGTGTGTGTCTGTCTGATGTCCTCATGACGTGAAAGGCTCTATACAAGTGTCATTTTGTTGTTGTTGTGTCTGTCTGTGTGTGTGTGTGTGTGTCTCTATCTGTCTGTCTGTGTCTATCTCTCTGTCTGTGTGTGTGTGTCTCTGTCTCTCTCTCTCTCTCTGTCTCTCTCTCTCTCTGTCTCTCTCTTCATTGGGAGCCAATTGACCAAAGCCACTCACCCACCGAGTCAAACAGCGCCGCCTGCAGCCGCCAGAGTGTAAAGCGGATCTCCGGGGATTTGACCCCTTTATGCCATCTGATCTCTAATCCTCACCGACCCCTCTGTCCTCTGACCTCAGTATGAAACCTACCCCTGTCCCATTGTCTGTGACAATCTGTTTGCCTCACACTTGTCCATGAGTGACTGAGTCCATCGTTCTTACGTTAAAGAAGCTATATACTGTACATAATAGAGGCACAATTAATCCCTGCATTTGCTACAGCGCTCCAACTTCTCCGTCGATACGTCTTCAAGGCTATTTACCGTACACCGCGGTGACTGTGTGTGTTTGTAAGTGAACGCATCTCACAAACAGTAAATGCACATTTTATTTTAAGAAAGAAGAAGAAGCGGCAGAAGCCGGTGTCCAGGCACCAGGGCCACAGAAACAGCAACAACAACAGACCCTCAAAGAGCTCGGACTCTGGAATCACACCCTGTAAAGTGAATTGACTGTATGTTTGTGGGTGAAACGCGGCAGCCAATTGCGCGCGGCAGAGCAGCCCCACAAACAGTCGTGGATTGAAAATGACCAATATTTATTAGTGTGATTTTTTGGGGGGGAACGGTTTATTATTAAGTGTATGGAGAGAGAGAGCGAGAGAGAGAGAGAGAGAGAGAGAGAGACTCCCTTCTCTCTTCACATTGAGTCACGGGATCTTAGATGTCCGTTTGGCTAGTCAGGTGGGACCTCGGTCTAACCTCTCATCCGAACCTGTGACCGATGCATTCCACCTCTCCCACCCCACACTCCCCACACTCACACACAGATACACACACACACACACACACACACACACAGACGCACTCACAAGTAGACACAGATACAATCACACAGACACACAGACGTATTCACACACAGGCAGTCATACAGACACACACAGATACACTCACACACAGGTACACTCACACACAGGTACACTCACACACAGACACAGATACACTCACACACGGACAGACGCACTCACACACAGACATACCCACACACACACACACATAGACACAAGTCACTGAAGCGTGTGTTGGAGCTGGGCCAGACAGACCGCTAACACAGATGGCTGTTGCACTCTATCAGTGTCGTGCAGGGGTGGGTTGGGTGGGGGGGGGGGGGCAATGGCTGTGAGATTGTGCCACGAACAACCAGGCGTGAAGCTGGCAGAGAGCGCGCAGAGACACACACATATCGAGGGGCGGACTTCCTTTGCGGGGGGGGGAGAGGCTGATTAGAGAAGGTGGTCGCTGAGCCCGGTCACGAAACAGAAACCCGCGCCACAGAATCACGCTGTGCGTCTGCCCCCGTCACAGCAGCAAGGACGGTTCATAAACGTGTTCAGCTGGCTGGCCTGAATGTGACAATAAAAAATCACAATGATAATAACCCAACCCTTGCATTTGATATCGCGGCTTTTCACACCTTATCGGCGTCTCAAAGCGCCTCACAGAAATGTCCCGCGGAGTGGATCGACCGTACATTTAGCGGGCGAAACGCGGCAGCCGATCGAACACAGTCCCTCACTCCACAACACTCCTCCGTCTGCCAGCAATAAATGAGAACCCGGTCGTTAGTCGATTGATGGATGGCTTTCTGTGGGGGTTAGCAAACCCCAGATAACAACAACAACAACAACAAAATGGCATTTATAGAGCGCCTTTCACGTCGGGAGGACGTCCCAAGGGGAACCCGAGCACAGGGGAGGGGTAGAGTAGGGGGGAGAGGAGTGGGGGGGGGGGGGGGGGGGGGGGGAGAGAGAGAGGTGCGAATGCGACAGAAGGCACAATCGAACAGAACTCTCCCTCGTGCGCATAAGAAGGTTCACCGCTGTGCGCAATTGGCTGTCACGTTTCACCACGTTTTAAGTCGATAAGATGTGAAAAGCGTCAAATCAAATCGAACGCACGGATTATAATTATTATCATGTTGGACAGACATGGCAGCCAGTAATGCGCAGTATCCTATAAACAGCCACCGATTTTATTTAGTGGAGGGGGGGGGGGGCGGCGTGGGGGAGTGGGTGGGGGGTGGGAATCGTTGGCCAGAACATTGGGAGAGTAGTGAAACTCTTTCAGAATAAGCTTTAACGTCCGTGCGTCCGTTCCCCACCAAATGAATGCTGGTATTTTTGCGGGCGGGAGTAGGGGGGGTGGGGGCTGGGGAATGGGCTGCCAGCTCAGGGGGATGCGTTGAGCAGCCCTGCCAGCAGCTGGTGTACGATAAGATATTGGGTTTAACGCACTAAGAGGATTTCGACGAGCATATTATCAGTGCCTCGGCTGCCGAGAGTTCAAGAAAAATCCCACTTGAATTAAGGCCCGATCGTATTAAATTCCTTTGTTGGGTTCGGTGCAAAAGATTAAGCGATCGTTGATTCAGACGCAGCCTGGAGTCGGAAGAGAAGCTGTGACTGCGCCCAGGTCGGGCAGGGCACACGTCTAAGGTTACTACACATCATTGGCGATCAAAAGCTACAAGAGACTAGGAATAGACTGAAACTCTCTCTCTCTCTTCGGAGAACCAACTTCAGGGCCGCGGTCAGGCTCCGGCCCCCAAACGCTGACTCTGGGATCTCCGCGCCTCGGAACTCCATCCCCGAAACCACTCCTGAATCCCGGCTGTTAGCTGAATTGGGATGAGGAGGAGGAGGAGGAGGAGGAGGAGGGGGGAACGGGAGACGCTGGGCTGCCACCTGATCCTCCCCGAGCGACTTCATTGCTTCTCAAAACGATCAATTAAGACAATTTGTTTCTCCAGCACAGCGACAAATACACACCAGAGGAACAAACCTCTTGCGGGTGAGATAACCTCTCTCCCGAGCCAAGCAGTTCCCCCGAGTAAGCATTGCGTTCAGGTTCCCTTCGCTTCACAGCCTGGTATCTCAATAGCCTCCGATCCAGGAGGTTGTGTGTTCAAACCCCACCTCGCCACTTGGATTCACCTTGTTTAAGGTGATTACTCATTTTAACTGTTTCAGGTGCATGTGTGTGTGTGTGTGTGTTCCTTACTCCACACACCTAATAATAATCCCTCGAAAAACAATAATAAATTGGACATTTCAATCCACGATTCTTTGAGGGACAATTGCTGCCGTGCGCAATTGGCTGCCGCGTTTTGCCCACAAATATACAGTCACTTCACTTTACGGTGTATTCTGTGAAGCGCTTTGAGACATAGTCTAGAAGACGTGAAAAGCCCTATATCAAAATGCAAGGATTATTATCATTATTATAGCTGTGCGTGTGAGAGAGAGTGTGTGGAGGTAGGTACGTATGTGTGTAGGGTGGAGGAGGAAAGGAAAAAGGAGGGTTTCTGTGTTTCGTGTGTGTAGTTGGGGGTGGGGAATCAGGAAGCAATCACTCCCCTCAGCGAGGAAGGTTGTGGGGGCGTAGAGTGGGGGTGGGGGGATGGGGAGGGGGGGAGAGAGAGTGATTACCAAAGGTGTGATACACAGAGCCAAGCCTGATTCCTGACAAGCTAAACCCCGAGCAGTGTACAGTGAGGCCCTACAAGAAGCGCGGCTGGAGTTAAGCCGATCAGAACACACACCGGGTCGCCGTGTGACCAGGATTATTTCGTCAATCAGTCAGGAATAGAGCAGGTGCCTGGAAACGGTTAATATCACGGTGATTGAGGCATGCCTTAATAATTTATATTGATGTGTTAGTCCTGTGTAAACACAGTAATAACTATCCTAATGAGGTGGAATATTGATAGCGTTCTCACTGCCAGTTTCAGCGCTCTATTAATAGCACATTATTAAAAGCAGATTTCATAAGGAAGCGTGTATTTATACACAGCGGAAACACACACACACACACACACACACACACCGCTTCTAAAAAATTTTTAACAAAAAGTTGGAAGGAATTCAGATTATCCACAGCTTCCCCAGGTGGGGTGCCTGATATCCTCTGTCTCTCTCTCTCTCTCTCTCTAATCCTTCCATTTAATGCAATGCCTTGTCAGGTCGAGACGTCTCACGGGACAATGCAGTACCTTTAGCTGCACTAGTATAGTGACTGTGGGTTCTGCGGGCTCAAAACAAGGGGATTAGGCCGCCCGCATACAGGCTAAAGGGAATCACTTTTCAGTGTGTCCCGTGAAGGGGTTCGCTGCGTTGTCGGAGGTACCGGCCTTCGGTTAAGACATTAAAACACCGAGATCCCGCCCGCCTGTCCGGGTGGATGTTAAACAGTGGCTCCATTCGAAAAAAAAAGAAATGATGTTTCTCTCAAAGAGGTAGAGCGAGCGGCTTGTAAAATAAACAAGCAAAGCCAGAGGGCAGTCCCGAATCACAGCCTCGAGTCACTCGCTAAATTCTCCACGAACCGAAGACAGTGGATGAGAGTAAAATCCCACCTGGATCTGGATTTACTCTCTCTACAAAGCGCTTGTTTTGAAGAGCTTATTCGTACCTCTGAATTCCTTGGCGAAAATGCCAGCAGTGGCTGCTAGGAAATCGGAGTATATTTTGTGGGTGAAACAAACGGCAGCCAATTGCGCACGGCAGCGTCTCACAGACAGTCGTGGATTGAAATGACCAATTTATTCTCGCGTTTCTCATTCGAGGGATTATTAGCAGGCGAGTGGAATAAGGGAACTTGCCCAAAAAGGGAGTTTCTGGCTGATTTCCGGCTAATAATTCCCCACCCACCCCCGCCCCCAGCTAAAATCAGTCGCTCATTTCACAACAATAATGATCCTACAATCCTTGCATTCCTTTACAGATCCTTTTACACCAGGAGGACATCTCAAACCGCTTCACGGGATTTACTGTGAATTATTTTTTGGGGGGAGAGTTGGGGGTGGGGGGTTTGCGAACAGCAGCAGTGAGTTTGCTCACAGAAACGTCTCTCTCTCCCCCCAACCGTCCCCCAAACACTGGAAATTCCCTTCTCTTTACAAACAGCGCTGTGGGATCTTTAACATCCGCCTGAACAGGCAGGCGAGACCTCAATTTATCCTCTTATACGAGGGAAGGGGACCAATGACAATGCAGATCACCCCTCCGGCCTCAGCGCCCTGGAACCTTCACAATGAGTAGCACAGAGTTGGAGCCTCAAATCCCCAAACCTCTTATAGAAAGAGCTCGACTGGACCAAGTACTTTTCTTGCTCATTCACCGGTGGAGCTCTGTCTGTCTGTCTGTCTGTCTGCCTGCCAGCTCCCAGGGTCAGTGTCACACCAACCAGAGATATCAGAGACCAGAGACATCATCGAATCCTAACCAATTTCAATGCCATTAGAGCCAGGCAGATTGGGATTAATATCGATGGGGGAAGAGATTATTCACACTATTTGTGTGTGTGTGTGTGGTTGTGTGTGTGTATATGGGTGTGTTTGCATTGGTGAGTATATGTCTGTGTCTATCTGTGTTCCCCCCCGTGTCTAGGTGTGTGTGTGTGTGTGTGTGTGTGTGGGATTCAAGATCCTGATCCTAACCTTCAAAGCCCTTCCACAGCCTTGCCCCACCCTACCTCTGTAACCTGCTAACCCTCTACCAATCTGCCCGTTTGCTCCGCTCAGCAGGCCTGCTTCATGTCCCCCGACCCACCAGCCCCACCGTTGGCAGGCGAGCCTTCGCCCAGTTTGCCCCCAACCCCTGGAACTCCATCCCGCAGTCCCTCGGCCTCGCCCCCTCCCCGGCCTCCTTCAAGTCCTGAGTCAAGGCCTAATTCTTCAATGGTCCCGTTAGTCACCCACCTCATTTGCTTCCCTTCCTTCACCGATCCCGACCCCAGCTTGGGTCTTAAAAAATGTCCAGTGCCTACGGACATTCTCCAGATGTAAAAGGCGCCATATAAGTATAATTTTGTTGTTGTGTGTGTATGGTAATGTTTGTGTCTGTATATATATATATATATATATATGGGTGTGTTTGTATGTCTGTATCTGTGTGTATTGGTGTGCGCGTGTATCTGTGTGTGTGATTATGTGTATGTATATATGGGTGTTTGTATGGGTTGTATATGTGCGCGCCTGTCTGTGTGTATCAGTGGGTGTGTGTCTGTGTGTTGTGGGGCTGGTGGCGGGTGCGGGGGGAGGGGGGGTGGGGTTGGAGGGGAGTGGGGGGGGGGGGTTAAGACTTTGACATTAGATTCCTCTTGTCATCTCTCTGACACGATGTCCTAACGGGGAATAATTGGCAATGGGGCAACAGAGCAGAATGTAATGAAGCTGACAACAAAAGCTTCTGGGAGATGTTGCCGGCAGTAAGATACAGGCCACACAGCCTGCTGAACGGGAGCCATCACACAGTGTTACCACAGCAACCACTGCCCCGAAGAGATCAGTGACCTCCTCCGACAGCTTCTGATGTGGGGAAATTGTAGGTCACATATGGCTAGACCGACCAATCGTATATAATGGGAACTGACTTTCGGGTCAGAAATTAAATATTAGACACAGATTCGGCGGCGAAGGGAAAGCGCTAATTCCTTTTCGCTGGAAGTTTTATTTTTTAAAGCGTTCAATTAATTCCCGGTTAATTCCCTCGACCCCCCCACACCCCCCCCCCCCCCCCCCCCACACCCACCTTCCCTTCCCCGTGACCGGGCAGCAATAAATAAATAGAGATAAAGAAAAAAATAATGAATGAATAAAGAAATAATGAAATGAACGAACGAACGAACAAATACATGAAAGGCCAATTTTGATGCTCAAGTTGTATTGGTTTGGATTAGGAATAAACGTTTTGCTGTGTTGTATCCATCACGTGGTGATGGAGGGAGGTGGGGGAGGGATGGTGGGGGGGGGGGGGGGGGGGAGGGGTGTGAGAGCTTGGTTTTAAGGTGAGGAAAGTCAGTGATTGCTTTCGGTCTAGCTGAGCGGGCTCTGTAAAGCTGGGAGTGAGGAGCTTATTGCCCCCACTCCCACCCCCACCCCCCACCCAAACCCCCGGACTAACATTCCCACCACCAAACAATAATAATAATAATAATAACACTCTCATTTGATACCACACTTTGTCATATGGAAGAGAGCAAGGCGGAGAGATTGGGGGAAGAGAGTTCCAAAGGCACTGATGGTGGAGCAGAGGTTACGAGGGACAAGCGGGAGGCCAGAGCCAGTCGCCTGGTGGCAGTGGGCAGTGGAGTGGGGCAGAGAGCAGTTCAGAGAGGTAGGGAGGTGCCAGGGTGTGAAGGGTTCACAATCAAGAGGAAAAAAGAGAGCAAGAGACAACAACAACAAAATTACACTTGTATAGCGCCTTTCGCGTCTGGAGGACGGGCGGGGGGGGGGGGTGGGGGGAGTGGAAGTGGGGGGGGGTTAGGAGTTGCCGATGGGACCATCGAAGAGGAGAGTCTTGAGGCAGGACTTGAAGGAGGCCGGGGAAGAGGACGAGGCGGAGGGACTGCGGGATGGAGTTCCAGAGCTTGGGGGCAGAGGGGCTAAAGGCTCGCCCGCCTATGGTGGGGCGGATGGCTCGGGGTCGGACGCGGAGCAGGCCAGAGGTGGGAGGGCGGAGACAAGAGACAAGGGAACTCAGGCAAAGGCATATGAGGGGGCAGCTAACGTTGAGGACTTGGGATTCAGGCAGGAAGGAGGGAATAGGATCGACCCGGAAATCGAGGGAAAAATAAAGAAACACGATTTTAGAGGCTACATGGTAACACGTCTGTCGAGAAAGCCCAAATAAAAACACACCATGCGACGCTGCAGGCTCCAAAAGCAAGACTTTCATACGAAGCCTTGAAATAATATTTGCAAAGCTACGTTCACAGAGGTGAACAGCCAAGTGTTTCTGTGTCAAACGCGGAGCCGAAGGAGACAGAATCACAGAGACATGTTACAATGGAGCCAGATTGTAAGGCTGCGCTGGGGAAATCTATCGAGCTCCAACCTGTGGTGTGTAGCGTATCAGAAGTAATACAATCATCATCATAATAATAAAGCAACAATAACAAACAAAATAACATTTATAGAGCGCCTTTCACGTTGGCAGGACATTCCAAGGCACTGAAATAAGTACAGTACCGTATACGCTTTATAGTAATATACTGATCCTTGCATTTGATACAGCGCTTTTCACATCTTGTCGACGTCTCAAAGCGCTTCACAGAATATACTGTAAAGTGAATTGACTGTATATTTGTGGGCGAAACGCGGCAGCCAATCGCGCACGGCAACGTTCCCCCCACAGCGTCCCAGTGTCGTGCGTTGAAAATGACCAGTTTTTATTATGGTGGGTTTTTTTGGGGACGGATTATTATTATTAGGCGCGTTGGTGGAGTAAGGAAACTTGCCCAAAGATTTCACCCGGATCTGCTTGGATTCGAACACAGGTCTCACGCTCGTAAGGTGAGTGCTCTAACCACTGAGCTACAAGAGCTTTAGATTTAAGTCTAAGAGGTCAGGCACCTCTGACAAAGCAGCGTCCACAGGCCTACATTCGAACAGCAGCTCAGAGTGTGTGCGATCAGATCCTGATGTGGGGTTTGAACCTAAGAACTTCTGACCCAGAGTTCCGGGAGTGGATCCCGACCGATCCGGGCTTACACCTTGACTGTATGTAACACAACTGTCACTCGTTGGGAGAGAGTGAGAGTGTTTACAAGCTGAACGGTGAGGGCAAAGAGCCAGTGGAGACTATTCTTTCACTTAAGGACTAATGGACTGCGCTGAGGGATCGAGTCACAACCTCAAGGCACGGCTCAAATGGGAAGATTGATTTGGTCTTTACCAGCTGGTAATTCCATTTCAGATCCTCGGTCTCTCTGAGCCGCCAGAGGTGATGCGTTTTGTGCGGATGTTTGATCTCTCTGCCGCCCACAACCCCACGAAAGGTCATTGGAAAAGTAATTAGCGAAGGCACTCTGTCCTCCCTATCCCGGCTTCTAATGGGTCAAGCTTGCCCGGAGCAAACCGGGTCTAATGTGTCTAACAGTGACCTGAAGAGGCGGATACGGAATTATTATAATAATAATAATAATACTGACAAAAATCCTTGCATTTGTTGTAGAGCCGATATGATGTCTCAAAGCGCTTCATAGAATAAACGTACAGTGAATTCACTGTGTGTTTTGTGGGCAAAACGCCAATTAAAACAACAACAACAACAACAGGATTACACTTAGATAGCACGTTTCACGTCAGGGGGATGGCCCAAGGTGCTGGACAGTCATTGCTTCAGACCTGAGCTGGGGTCGGGGACTGGGAGGGTGGGGGTAAAGGGGGGGATTTGGGCTGACTGATGGGATTGTCTAGAGGCGGGACTTGAAGGAGGCCAGGGAGGGGGGGCGAGGTGGAGGGACTGCGGGATAGAGTTCAAGAGCTTGAGGGCAGAGAGGCTAAAGGCTCACCCACCATAGTTGGGGTGGGTGGGTAGAGGGACATGGAGCAGGCCAGGGCTTGCTGAGTGGAGTGGGGGGGCGGGCAAGTTTGTAGGGGTTTAGGAGGTCGCAGAGGTAAGGTGGGGTGAGGCCATTGAGGGCTATGTATGTTAAGGATCAGGATCTTGAATTGCATCCTCTGGGTGATGGGAAGCCAATGGAATCGGGCGAGGATTGCGGAGATGGGGGTCACGAAGCTTGGAGCAGTAGAAGACACGGGCCACAGTGGATTATTTGAAACCTTCGGAGGGAGGAAATGGGGAGGCTGACAAGCAGGGCGAGTCGGGCAATATCGCAGAGGTGAGGGAAGGCAGAGTGAGGTCAATGCTTGGATGTGGGGGAGGAAAGACCGTTGAGGATCAACCAAGTCACCTAAGTTGCTGTCAGGGCAATCTGTCAGGACAGCAGTAGTCCTGGAGTCGAGGGAAGAGGGTAATTAATTACGCACACGTCAAGTCCCACAAGCAGTTGTGGATCGAATGACGAAAGTATTATTAGTTGTTTTGAGTGGATTATTACCTTGGAAAGTGATCCTCCAATCGACTGACAAACTTGGTTCCTACTGACTGCTGGTTGTTAATCAGACTCCAGAACAGCCATCGCAGGCAGGAGGTCTGAGCCAAGGCCCATTCACACGTTAGCGCGGCTTCAATCCTTCCAAGCGGAAACCCAACACCAGCAGCCGTGTTCTCCGGCTCCTGCCGCCTGGACTTCACCAGTGACTGACTTC
This sequence comes from Hydrolagus colliei, assembly GCA_035084275.1. Classification (NCBI taxonomy): domain Eukaryota; kingdom Metazoa; phylum Chordata; class Chondrichthyes; order Chimaeriformes; family Chimaeridae; genus Hydrolagus; species Hydrolagus colliei. The sequence continues at coordinate 7,668,779 of CM068767.1, forward strand.
ACTGACGTGTTACTGAGCTCACAGGGAGAGGACCACAGACACACAGTCTGGATGGAATTAAATTAACAACAATTCACACTGCGAGCTTTCCGAATGAAGCCAGCCCGGCTCAGTTGGTAGCGCTCACACCTCTGAGTCGGAAGGGCTATGGGTTCAAGCCATCGCATCGGGAGTTTGGGGCTCACATTGGCCTACTCTCGGCTGACGCTCAATGGGGTGAGGGCAGCGCTGTCGGATGTGCTGTCCTCTGGATTATAGACGTTAAGCCGGGTCTAAGTGTCCTTAGTTCAAGCGACGTGTGCAGTGGGGGAAGCCAAATACAGGCCAAAGCTTCTATAATCAAAGACAAGAACATTTTGTTGCTGGTATACACAGTTCATACACAGCACTTCCGACAGTCACTGCCCTTTGCGGTAAGTCAATCTTTGTGGCGTCGTTTCAGGGTGAAAAGCGCTACATCGAGTGCAAAGAATTCCTATTTATCAACTGTACTTATCCAGTACTATAATGACTATAATTAATAAGATAATTGAATGTTATTGAGGATCCAAATTCATCATTAATAACAATTATCAACGCTAATTAATAATGAACCATTACCGCGAATTGCTCTAAAGTTTTAGATAAAATGGAAAATGCACGACAATTTGCGTTTGTACGCAGTTTCCCGCGTTAGGATGATGTCCCAGAGCCCTTGCCGTAAAATGATGTCTCCAAACCCGATACGCTACAACAACAACAACGACGACGACAACAAATTTTCATTAGCAGGTTGGAAGGACGTCCCAAGTGACTGGATATTGTACTTATCGCCTTGCCGTGCGGGGTTGGGGGGTGGGGGGTGGGAGGGGGAATTGGTCGGCAAGGAGAAATGGGATTCGCGAACGAGAAGCGGGCGTGCTCAATAAATTTGCCACTGTAATGAGTTTAATAGCTCTTCAAATCATCTCTCATTATCCTGCATAAAAGATCCATTACCACGGGATGGGGAATGACAGTGACAAGCACTATTCTATGACCTCCTCCATGGACGGCCATTAGATGCGCAGCGTTTGATATATAATATACTTAAACGCTCTTAGCCTTTTCATCTGTTTTCCATCAGAAGCGCTCACTGTTTTGTGCTCCGAGATCCACTTACAGAGATTGTTAACAAAGTGTTAGAAAAATGTTGATAACAAAGGTCACTTGGATTCAGCAAATTGCGATAATTCTAACAGAATAGCTCTCACAGAGAGCTGCGCATCAGGTAGATTTCCTGTCTCAGCAGTTTGCTAACTCCAATCACCTGACAATACATGGCTCGGTTGGTTATACTCTAACCTGTGAATCATAAGGTTGCGGGTTCAAGCCTAAAGTCACCAGGGCTTGGAACTCACGCAGTCTAGGCTGACACCCTTGTGCGAAAAAATAATAATCCTTGCCTTTGATACAGCACCTTATCACCAGCGTTGAGACATCTCAAAGCGCTTCACCCAGATATAATAACAACAATAATAATTCTGGCATTTGATACAGCGCTTTTCACATCTTATCGACGTCTCAAAGCGCTTCACAGAATATACTGTGAGGTGAATTGACTGTATATTTGTGGGCGAAACGTGGCAGCCAATTCTGCGCATGAGTGTCCCCCACAAACAGTCGTGGATTGAAATGACCAAAGTTTTATTATCGTGAGGTTTTCCTTGGACGGATTATTATTAGGCGCGTGTGTGTGTGTGTGTGTGTGTGTGTGTGTGGAGTAAGGAAACTTGCCCAAGGTTTCGCCCTGACCTGCCTGGATTCGAAATACAGGTCTCACGCTTGAAAGGCGAGTGGCTCTAACCCACTGAGCTACAGGATCTCCACGGATACATTGGGAAGCGTATTTTACGGGTGAAACTTGGCAGCCAATGGCACCCACCCGCCCAGCTCTGCCCTGGAGTGTCAGCTCAGACAGGCCCCGACGTGGCCCTTGAACCCACATCTTTCTGACTCAGTAGTCAGAGAGCCGGTGACCACACGCGGTAGCCAGGCTGCCGCGGGGAGAAACGTACTTGTACTTTAGAGAAACGGCTCCCACCATTTCACACTTCACAAGCTCCTGGATGGTAAAGCAAAGATTCCGCAGGAGCAAAGGAGTAGCCGAGATGCACTTCGAGATGAATCATTTATGTGGCAGCAGAGAAAGTTAAGTGCGTCCGCGCAGGAGTCAGAGGCCCCTTACGCCTTACTCGCACGATTGGCTCGTTTGATTTCCCCATTAGATCACCCACTTACCATCTCCCATCGCACCGTCACAACTAATCATTAACCGCGTGGCAGGGTCCCGGCCTCAAGCACCCGTCCTCCCGACCTCTTCCTGTTCGTTATTTATCGTCAATGCAAAAGGTCACCCATCACCGTTTGCATTTCCTCGCGTCTCCGTTATCAGTTGCCTTTGACAGCAATGCCGCACGTACACGACACGTTGTTTTTGTTTGAGATACTCAGGTTTACAATGCGCAGGAACGTTCATTTCTCCCAAACAGATTTGGTGGTTTCACTTTTGTGGTTCTTTGTACAGAAAGAACTGGGACTTTACGAGAAGGGGAGCGAGGTCCTGAGGCTCAGTGGTTAGGGGAAAGCTCGGGCCGGGGAGGGAGAAAGCTGTCTGATTCACACAAGCCACGAGAAGTCTGACGTGGTCTAAGGCCCAAGTATATCGCAGTCCATCTCCCTGTGGAGCTCCTGTAGCTCAGTGGTTAGATCACTCGTCTCACGAGTGTGAGACCTGTGTTCGAATCCAAGGCAGGTCAGGGCGAAACCTTGGGCAAGTTTCCTTACTCCACACACACACACGCATACACACACACACACACACACACACACGCCAGATAATAATCCCTCCAAAAAAAGAAACCCCCAATAATAAAATTGGTCATTTCAATCCACGACTGTTTGTGGGGGACGCTGCTCTGCGTGATTGGCTGCCGCGTTGAGCCCACAAATATACGGTCGATTTACTTTACGGTAGAGTATGCGAAGCGCTTTAGGACGTCCAGAAGCCGCGAAAAGCGCTAAATCGAATGCAAGGATTATTATGACTGTGAGACGGAAGCTTCAGAGTTTGGAGGTTTGAACGGCAGCCCTCAGTGTCTGTGTCCCTCTGCGGGTCACGTCAACCACATGCCAGGAGAAGGCAACAGGGTAGCCATGTGGGGGGCTTGTGTGCTCAAGCCCCCCACATCGGGTCTTGGAATCATATCGTCTAATAGCCTGTGGGGTGGGGGCGGGGGGGGGGGGCGGGGGGGGGGGGGAGAGGGAAGGGGGAGGTTTTGCGTGGTCGGAGGTGCCGTTTTAAGTGAGATGTTAACACACGTTCTGTATCTGTTCAGGTGGATGTAAAGAGAAGGGAGTTTCTTTCTCTCTCTCTCTCTCTCTATCTCTTTCCACTGTGGTCAGGTCCTAGTCAACAATCCCGTAGCTCAGTGGTCAGAGCGCTCGTCTCGCGGAGTGAGAGGTCACAGGTTTGATTGCCGGCCGGGTCTAAACCGTAGGCAAGCTCCCTCACCCTACGCACCCATCTCTGCGTAACGGCAGGAACCTGGTCGTTAGTCCATTGGCGTATCTGTAGGTAATTAATTCCTTCCGAATCAATAAATAAAAATAGTCATTCGGTCACTCAATCCGCGGCTGTTTGTGGGGACGCTGCTGGCACAATTGGCTGCTGCGTTTCGCCCACAAGATCCACGGTCAATCAATCCACTTGACAACATATTCCGTGGAACGCTTTGACCTGCGTCAGTGACGCGATAAAGAGCAATGTCAAACGCAACGGTGATTATCGCAATGAATTCGCAAAAGCCCAGAGAGGCAAAACGCTTTCAGATTCAGGGGAATAAACCGCACAAAGGAAAGCGAGGTTGAGCGAGTCCTCGATTTGGCGTCTTGTAGCGTTTTAATGAAAGTTACTGTAACGAAGCAGAATCCTTTCCATTTAACGTAGCCTCGGCCTTTTCCCATCAGGGCATCTCCAAACAGTTCATAGGATTTCACTGTGAAGTGTAGTGACTATTTTGAAGGCTGGTAAATTGTGCACACTAATGTGAGCACAAACAGGCACGAAGCGAACAGTAATTTTTTTGTACCCTGGGAATTGTCGGCCAGTGAGAACCGGCTTCTCGTTTTCCTACATGGAAGCCTCGTGATCTTTCATGTCCACCTGAACAGACACTCGGGTCTTTGAGGCTTTGGAACGTCTAATGTGAACTTGTTTCTTTACTCAAAACTCAAGGCGATTAAACATTTACTTGGTCCTACACCTCTAATGCAATGTTTTCTGCCCGGGATTTCAAACACCTTAAATAATTGAATATAGAGGGAATGTAAAGGAAGTGGTGAGTGTAAGATTCTGTGCTTTAGTGTGTGTGTGTATGTGTGTGTATCTGATGCAGCCAGTGTAGTGTCTTTCACATTGGGAGGTTGTCCTGATGGTTGGACGGTATTTGGGGCTGGGAGTAGGTATTGGAGAGAGTGGAGGGGGGGAAGTGAGGTTGATCAAAAGAAGAGAAGGGCCTCGAGGTGGGTTTTGAAGGAGGCGAGGGATGGGGCGAAGTGCGGGGCCTGGGGGATGGAGTTCCAGAGGGTGGGGGCAGAGTGGCTAAAGGCGACTTCAGTGGAATGGGCGAGGTGGGGGATGTGAAGAAGGCCAGAGCCCCACTGAGCGGAGAGAGAGAGTAGGCAGCTGGGTAGAGGATTAGGAGGTTGGAGAGGTGGCGGGGGGGGGGGGGGGGGGTGAGGTGGGGAGCGAGGCCATGGAACGGCTTTGAAGGTGAGGATCAGGATTTTGAACTGCTGTGTGATGGGGAGCCAATGGAGTCGGGCGAGGGTGGGGGTCACGAAGCCTGGTGCGGGAAAGGACACGGGCTGCAGTGTTCTGGATGATCCATAGACTGTGGAGGGAGGATTTGGGGGAGGCCAACAAGCAAGGAGATTGCATTGTCAATGTCATGAACTCATAAGTGGGAATGTATGTATGTATGTATGTATGTGTGTGTGTGTATCTGTTTTGCACAATTAGTGAGTGTGTTACGCATTATCTGTGTTACGCAGATAATGAGTGTGCCTGTGTCTCTGTTACTCAGTTAGTCAGTGAGTGTGTGTGTCTCTGTGTTACACAGCTAGTGAGTGTGTGTGTGCCACTGTTACACAATTAGTGAGTGTGTATGTGTTTCTCTGTGTTACAGTTAGTGAGTGTGTGTGTCACTGTGTTACACAATTAGTGAGTGTATGTGTGTGTGTTTCTCTGTGTTACACAGTTAGTGAGTATGTGTGTCTGTTACACTGGGGAGTGTGTGCGTGTGTATGTGTTACACAGTGGAGTGTGTGTGTGTACTGAAGTATTCAGAGGGTTGAGTGCATTTGCTCTTTACTCTCAGCAAACCGCTCGCAGACTAAAAGGAACAGTCTCTCTCTCTCTCTCTCTCCCCCTCTCTGGCAATGTACTGGAGCTTCTCATTGCCGTGCAGACATCCTCAAATGATTTCCTTAATCTATTCTAGCAGAAGGAACTCAGAGAGAAAAGTCTCCTGGGGTTTTCTACCAGATCAAGGGACGATTTCTTATTCAGTCGATCCGCTCGACTGCGTTTGGAATATAAAATGCCTCGGAACACATTTCGGGTCGTGGAAACGCAGCCCAGCCTGGTACAGAGCGATTTAAAAAAAACAACAACACGATCTACAGAGACGCACGCCCAGTTTGCCTGGCAGAGAATGTACAGCCGGAGGAGTCAGCTACTATTGCAGAGTTGCTCGCTGTCCACCCTCCGCCCATTCAGTGGCACAAAATAAATAATAGCAGTTGGTTCTTCAGCGCCTTGTCGCCATCGTCGTCCTCACCTCACCAAACAAGGCCACGAAACAAGACCACCGGTTTCATTTGGGGCGTTTTTTTTCCCAGGGCAGCGGGAGAGAGAGAGAGAGAGAGAGAGAGAGAGAATGTTCCTTTCTCTTTTCAAATACCGCCGCGGGATCATTATCAACACCTCCTCTCCCCTCACCCCCCCCCCCCCCCACCCCACCCACCCCCAGCACGACACTGGAGTGTCAGGTTAGACTATGTGTGTTCAGGTGCCAATGTGGGACTTGAACCCACAACTTTCTGACGCAGTGACTGCAGTCAGGTGATCCTACACTGAGCGAGACCCTCTGCCACGCCTCTGATCCCACGTTTACAACCGCGGAAATCCCAGCCACCGTCAGTCACGTGTCACGAACCTTGCGCACGGGCAAGGGGACGCGGAGCTTCAAACACCAGAGAATTGAGGCCGTAAATGACCCCAGATTTTACTGTTAAAAAAAAACAAATCAGTCGTGATTTAGTGTTTCGCTGAAGCCCCTTTTAGCTTCTTACTGACCCTGTCCGGTGTTCCTCACTCCCGGCCACAGATCATATAACCATCCGAATGTACTCAGCCCTCGCTATGGAGAAGCCTGAATGACTGAGCGAACGGTGCGATCTTCCTATCATAATGGACGGAATATAATCATATTTACCAGTGCATTTGAATAAATGTTGCCTACGGCGTGTTAGTATTTTCGCAACTTCCTTCAGAACCCTTTCATATTTACTCATAAACTGGGTTATTTAGTTCTATTGGGAAACCTCAAGCCTCGGCTCTTGCCAACCTGCCGCCTAGGAAATTCCGGAATTCGTTAAACAGGATGGGTCCCTCCAGGGAAAGAGTTGAAGAGAGCGCGCGTGAGAGAGAGAGAGAGTGAGAGCGCGCGTGAGAGAGAGAGAGAGAGAGATTCCATTTCGACACATCTATCTCTGGGATTTCCGTGTGTCGCTGGGATGGATGAGTGGAAATCTCAGCCTGGTTTGGAGACTTTTGGGTTGGGTGTGTGTCAGATGCCCGGCTGGGCAGAAAGCAAACGTGGACTTCATGTGTAAAGTGGAGAGGATTGCCCCGTGGGACAGGCTTCAGGCCATTGCTCGTGTGATATCTGGTGTGAACTTTTCTCAGGCGAGCCACAGAAATGTTTCTTTCCGCTTTGATGCGTCCGACAAATGAAAAGGTGCCGCTGACCTCGGCAGGGAAATCAATCCTCAGCTCCCCCACCTCCCCCGATCCGTGGTGAGAAATTACTGGTGGATTCCAGCAGCCACTCGATTCCACACCTCTCCCCCCTCTCCCCTTTGCCGCCCCACCCCCACCCTCCCCTCCCCTCCCCACTCTCCCCTCCCCCCTCTCCCCTCCCCGCCTCCCAGTCCGAGCGACAACCGAACCACAAATTGGTTATCAAAATAATCCAGTCGATTGCCACCCCACAACATCACAAGATCAGATGAACGAGTGCTTTGGCCTATCTGATCTCATCTTCCGTCCTGAATCCTCTCCCCAAGGCATCAAGTTATTTCTTAAACGAGTCCATTGCCCTCCACTTCACGGCTGTTTGTGGGGCTTTGCTGTTTCGACGTTGGCTGCTCTGCCCAATTTACGATTCCCAACCATTCCGATAATCCCATCAAATAAACACACATCTCCAGATACCTTCTCAGAATGTGTTCCACTTCATGCTCATGTCTCATTGTCTAATCGTCCATTTACTTTTAAAGGGATATCAAACATTGCGTTCCTCTACATTATGCTTTACAGTAAACCCTGTGAAACGCTTTGAGATATCTCGATGACGAATGCATGGATTATTATTATTATTCATACAGCTCGCCTCAGGAAGGTAGACTGCCAGAGATCCCGACAGCAGGGGAGAGAGAGACCAAGCCGGGGGAGGAGGTGACCATAGGCACAGTCCAAGAGAGGAAGGTCTTGAGATGTGACTTGAAGACGATTTAATAAAATAATGTAATTTATTTGAACACTGGGCAGTCAGGCTATTTCTATGCTATCGCTCGCTCTACGTCTGTGGATAATGAAGCCCTTTAATTATCACATTTTTCTCCTGTTGTCAGCGTTGATGTAATTAATGCTGATTGATATTTGCCATTTTTGTTTCTGTGTGAAGTCCTTTGAAACGTTGAAAACGCACGGATCATCGAAGGCTTGTTTGTTGGCATTAAAGATGGCAATACCGCCCCCTACAGCGCACGCTGCTCACAGCACCTTCCGTGGTTCGTGTACACAACTGGAATGGTGTATGTAAGTGTGCGCGCGCGTGTGTCTGTGTGTGTACACAATTTAATCAACATGGAAACATGTGCCCTGAAGTCCGTTATTTTTTGTTTATTCATGAAAGCAGACACTATAGCATTGGGGATTCAATGGTTAAATCCACATTGGTGTTCTCTCCAAACCATCCCCCGTACACAATGCTGGCGCCTATTTCCTACGATCGACATGATCGAGCTACAATCAACAGAAGTCTATATTTTTCAAGCGAGTTTCAGCCGTTACAATTCTCCACCTGAATCAAGCGTGAATGCACTTGTGAGCAGAACAGCCTATAAAAAGGGTCGTGAACGGATGTTCCTATTAACATGATAAATGAAGTTGCTGGGTTAGATACCTACCTGTAGCGTTGTGGTTAGAGCACACACCTCGCAAGCGAGAGGAGCCGGGTTCAATTCCCAGCTAGGACGAAAACGTGAGCAAATTTCCTAACTCTCCACACGCCAGTTTACCTAGTACTGTAGTAAAAACCCGGTTGTTAACTGATTGCCAGATTGCTTTCTGCGGGTAATAATCCCTTAAAAATAATAAGAAGAATTTGGTTAGTTCATCCTCGACTGCTTTGTCTGTGGGACGCTGCTGCGCACAATTGCCTAACACCGCGTTTCACCCACAAAGTAGACAGTCGATTCACTTCAGCGAGATACACACGCAACTTGTTATTGTTGCAGTAATAATATTGACAGTGATAATAATCCTTGCAATCTGGAACGGCGCCTTTCACGTGCCAAAGTGCTTCACTTGATTATAGAGTGAAGCGCAGTGACTGTGTGTGTTTTGCGGGAGAAAGGGTTGTTTGTTGTTGCCTTTGTCGTTGTTGAGGAGTCCTGTAGCTCAGTGGTCAGAGCGCTCGCTCGCCTTACAAGCGTGAGACCTGGGTTTCGAATCCAGGCAGGTTCAGGGGGTGAAACCTCGAGCAAGTTTCCTTACGCGCCTCACGATAATCCCTCAAAAAAAAAACCCGCCTACGATAATAAAATGGGTCATTTTAATCCACGGCCGTTTGTGGGGAGGCAGCAGCGCTCACTTGGCTGCCGCGCGTTGGGACGTCCTCCCGACGTGAGGGGCGCTCTATAAATGTAAATTGTTGTTGTTGTCGTCGTCGTTGTGTGGCGCACAAACATTACAGCCGATTGGCTTTGCGGAGTATTCTTCCGCGAAGCGCTTTGGGAACGTCCAGACCACGCGAAAAGCCGCGACGTCGAATGCAAGGGTTCATTATTATTATTATCATTATTATTATTATCATCATCGTCGCTGTCATTATTGCCTTCCGAGTGAAACGGCGATTACTCGGGGAAGATGAGAAATCCGCTGAAGAAGCTGTTGGTGTCCTGGCCGCCCAGCATGGCATTGTGATCGGTGGGCTCCAGCCACACGGTGTCGGCGACCACGAGCTTCAGGACCATACCCCCGGAGGTGACCTGCGTCGAGCTGCCGTGGTTGCAGAAAGCCGCCATCCTCTGGCCGTTTTTGATCAGCTCCAGGCACAGGTTGGCGCTGGAGGTGGAGTGGTAGACAAAGTAATAGTAGCCGTCGATGTGGCAGGTGAACTTCCCCGTGGTGTTGTCGTAGTGCTGCTGGTCGTTCGAGACGTCGCGCGAGAAGACGATGGGGGCGTCTCGAGGGGGCGCTGCGTTGCTCGTGCGCCGCGCGCTGAACGCGGACTTCAGCGAGATCTTGTGGTGCCCCGATCTGCCCATGTCTCCTTTCTCCCCGAGGCTGCCCGCCGTCCCTCCCTCTCCCTGTCTCCCGCGTTGCCCTCTTTTCCCGGGATAGCCCATTTCCCCGGCATCCCCCTTCTCGCCCCTCTCGCTGGGACCGACGCCCGAGGAACCTGTTTGGACAAAAGCGTCGGCAGTCAATTCGCCGCGCGACCCCGAACTCGACGCCGAGCGAGACAAGCGTGAGAATCAATCGGGCAAAGAGGAGCGTTCGAGAGCAACAAGGTTTTCACGGTCAACAGGCGGGTGACTGCCGCGTGCGGAAACTCATCACCGTTTATTTGGCCCACGCGCAACATACGCGGTGGATTCGTTTGACGTCAGTGACCATCTGGCTCACACAAGCGTTCCCTGTCTGATGTGGAATTAACTGTTGGGCTATGTCCTGAGTGCACGCAGCAAAGCGAGGTGATTGATGACGGAGTTATTACCTGGCTTTCCTCTCGGCCCCTTCACGCTGTCTCTGCCGTCCCTCCCGGGGATTCCCGGGATACCGGGCATTCCCGGGATTCCAGGAACTCCGCTCTCCTCAGCCGCCGGAAACATCACAACCCAGAGTAGCAACAGGCAGACGCTGACTGGACGCATGGCTATAATCGGTGTCTAACTGGCCCGTTCACTCTGAGAGACACGGAAAATACATGTCGAAGATACATAAAATACACATTGAAAATACTTTGTGTTGAATTGACATCACAATAATAATAATTTTGATAATAATAATCATCCTTGCATTTGACACAGTACTTTCCAGGTCGGGAGGATGTTCTGTGGAGCTCCTGTAGCTCAGTGGTTAGAGCGCTCGCTTTACAAGCGTGAGACCTGTGTTCGAATCCAGGCAGGTCAGGGACAAACCTTGGGCAAGTTTCTTTACTCCGCACACACACTCGCCTAATAACAATAATAACCCCTCCAAAAAACACACAATAATAAATCGATCATTTCGATCCACGACTGTGTGTGTGTGGGGGGGGACGCCGCTGTGCGCAATTGGCTGCCGCGTTTCGCCCACAAATATACAGTCAATTCACTTTACGGTGTATTCTGTGAAGCGCTTCGAGACGTCTAGGAGACTTGAAAAGCGCTATATCAATAGCAAGGATTATTATTATTACAAGACTGTAACTATGATTAAAGTGTACATGGATCCAATGGTGTTTGTGCTGCCACCCACTGGCTGCCACCACTGGTTGATATCTCACAAGGATGGAGCCCATTGAAAAAATATCTGGAACGTGGGGAGTTGTTTTTGGTTGGATAATCGTACACCAGTGGGTGGGTGGGGGGGTGGGGGGGGGGGGGAGTTGGGGGTGCCGGGCCGGGGGGGAGGGGGGGGGGGGGGCTGAGGGGGAGACAAATCTGACACCGATCGAGATTCATTTCCTTCTGTTAATATTTCAGTACATCCAGACTTTGGGTCTAAACCTTGAATATTGCAGTCTAGTTTTTTTTGTGTGTGTTTCTCTCAAGACTTCAACCATTTGCTGGATTCCTGGCGAAGTGAGATGTAAGAGAACAGGGACCATCTAGACCTGTGTGGACTTTTCCCCCCACTGGGTGGCTTAATGGGTTAACAACTTTTTTGGCTCTGGATCTAGTGATAATAATAATAATAATAATACTCCTTGCATTTGATATATAACACTTGGTCACATCTTCGAGGCATCCCAAAGAGCTTCACTGGTCTGGGGTTTAACGACAGACGACTAGAACAAATGCACTTGAGAATAACAAACTCCTATCAATTGCTCCTGGGTTGGGATTATTGACCACTTTGGCTCCAAGATATTAAAGAGAACATGGCAACAGGGAAACAGATATATAGAGCTTCACTCTTAAATACTCAGTTTTGGGTGAATATTGTGTGTGCGTGCCTACGTGCGTGTCTCACTGTGTGTCTCTCTCTAACTATCTCAGTATGTGTGTGTGTGTGCGCGCGTGTGTGTGTCCTCTCATTGCCTGAAATTGCCAAACACTGGAGTTTACAGTACGAGCAAGTTACAGTCTTAAAATCTGATCAGCGCAAACAATTGATACAAAAAGGAATCCGATCTTGAACGCTTACCTCAACGTCCCTGCAGGCACAGAGGAGAGAGAAGTGACCGAGAAGCCGTCTTTAAATGGAGTTTCACACAATTCTGAATTTCATCTGTAAACTCTCGCTGTGCTGGGAGGGGAGGGAGACTCTGGCGATGGCAGATTGACTGCTGGCCGTACTCGGTACAAACTGGAGCACAAATATCCCAGATGTGCAAACCAAAGCCAACTTTCACTTCTCTGTTACCAGCCAATTCTGGTAATGAGCCCGGATTACGAAACATTTGTCTTTCGGTTTTGAGCTGAGGATGGGGAGAAGCTGTACATATCCCAGCGTTAAATAATAATAATTAAACCTTGCACTCGATATAGCGCTTTTCATATCTTCTAAGCGCTTCGCGGAATATACTGTAAAGTGAATTGACTGTATATTTGTAGGTGAAACGAGGCAGCCAATTGCTCACAGCAGCGTCCCCCACAAACAGTCGTAGATTGAAATGGCCAATTTTGATTTTTGTGGGGGTGTTTTTTTTGGAGGGATTATTATTAGGCGTGTGTGTGTGGAGTAAGGAAACTTGCCCAAGGTTTCGCCCTGATCTGCCTGGATTCGAACACAGGTCTCACGCTTGTAAGGCGAGTGCTCTAACCACTGAGCTACAGTAGCTCCAAATTTAATTGTATTCTCAGCCACCCTCCCCCTCCACCCACACACAGTCACTACACTTTACAGTATGTTGTGTGAAGCTCTTTGAGACGTCTCAAAGACACGATGAGGCGCTGTATCAAATGCAAGAAATGTTATTATTATTTATGGGAAGGAGATCAAATTGCGAAGCTTTTCCTGTCAGCCAGGACCGTTGGTCAACCACACGAGACACACATTCAGACAAGTTAGCCTGAGGCCCAGTTTATTAATCAATGCCACCGTTAATATGTTGCCATCAATCACCCGCTCTACACAGATCAGCACACGTACAATATTACTTCAATATATCACCTGCGTAACATACATGTTCGGTGTTGCTGGTTACAGAGATGTGCGTTAGTCAGAAGAACTCAGCAAGAGATGCGTTTCAAATCAGTGTGGAACATAGATTTATAACTATAGGCTTTGGTCATCTACTAAATACACAGATACTACACTTTTTGAGACTTCCACCCGACGTGAAGGGGGCGAAATCAAATGCAGAGATTATTATTATTATTATTATTTCTTATTATTTGTCCTTTAAAAATCATACAAAAAGCTCAATGCTGCACAATGAGGGTCTTTTCAATCGACTTTTCACACAAATGCTTTCTTTTCCCCCTTTCTCCCCCTCACCCCACTCCCACTGCTGTTTTTGGGACACTGTTGGGCGCAAACGAAAAACAGAAGTTGCTGGGGAAACTCAGCAGGTCAGGCAGCATCCATGGAGAAAGGGAAAGGGGGTCAACGTTTAGGGTCTACAACCCTTCGTCAGACTGTTGTGCGCAATTTGGCTGCCGCGTTTTTCCTACTCTCCTTCCCCCTTGCCCTGACCCCCCCCCACCTGCTCTGGTCCCTACCTGACTGTACAGCGCCTCCCGACGTGAAAGGCACTATATAAATGTAATTATTGATTGATTCATTGAAGGTCGTGAGATGGACCTTGAATGAGGGGAGCGTGGTGGGGGGGTGGGGTGGATGGTGGGGGGAGGTGAGCGAGTCGGGGGGATTCCAGGATGGTGCTCCGGAGGGCTGGGGTGTATGATGGGGGATACAAATCAGCCACTTGTCGCTGGTGGGGCAGTTAGTGCGATGGGGGGCATGGGGAGACATGAAGCAGGACAGTGTTCATTGAGCAAAGTGGCTGGAGGGTCAATAGGGTTCGAAGAAAATCAGGGCAAGAAAGGGGGTGAAGCAAGACCAGGGTGGGTGAGGAGCAGTGGGTAAGTGGGTGGTGGGTGGGGGGGTTGTTGGGATACAAGACTGTGTGTGAGGAGGGTGTGGATGTGAAGGTGAGACGGCAGAGACATTAATCAGGGAACAGGAGGAACCCACTGAAGATGCTTTCGGATCCTTCCATCCCCAACATGGAGTTGGAGTCTGTGGGTTGGAGCCAAACCTTCTCTCCTCTCTTCAGCTTGAGGACGACTGCCCCAGAACTGACCTGGAAGGTGTTGTACGTCTTGTCGCAGAAGCCCACCATAATCTGTGCGTTCTTCACGATGTTCACACACAGGTTGCCCTTGGAGGTGGCGTGGTAGACGAAGTAATACAAGCCCGCGATGGTGCACGTGAACTTGCCCATTTGATACTCCGGGTTGTAACTTTGGTCGTCCATCACGTTTCTGGTGAACTTGATGGGGAGGCCTTTCCTCGGGTACGAATTGGTGTTCTTGGCGCTTGAGAAGACTGATTTGCGAGTGCTCAGGAGGTCTCCCTGTTCTCCCTTCTGCCCCTTTGCTCCCCGCTCGCCTCGGTTCCCAAGTACTCCAAGTTCGCCAGGGGGTCCCACCTTGCCAGGCAGGCCGTCCGGCCCCTTGTCGCCCTTCTCTCCCCGTCCACCAGGGCCACCAGCAAACCACGAGATACCTGTCAAGGAACGTGGACCTCGCTAAGTTGACTTGTAACGGAAATCCCAGCATCGGGTGGAACGCAAATCAGCAGCAACAACAACAACAACTCGCACTTTTGTGGCACCCTCCACACAGGGCGGCGTCCCACGGGGCTTGGCACTATCAAGTCAAGAGGACACCTCAGTGTTTTCACAACATTTACTGTCAAGTACGGTGAGTGAACCGTCCACTTTAACGGCCAGCGTACGGACTAAAGTACTGTACCATGAACAGCCATGGCACAAAGGATAATAATCTTTGCGTTTGACATTGCGCTTTTCACGTCTACCAGACGTCTCAAAGCGCTTCACAGGATATACCGAAAAGCGAATTGACTGTCTATTTGTGGGCGAAAACGTGGCAGCCAATTGGGCACAGCAGCGTCCCCCACAAACAGCCGTGGGTTGAAATGACCAATTTATTTGTTTTTGTTTCCCGAGGTGAGTATTAATTATCAGGCGTGTGGAGCAAGGAAACTTGCTCAAGGTTTTGCCCTGACCTGCCTGGAATCAAACCCCGGTCTCTCACTTGCAAGACGAGTGCCTCAAACTATTGAGCTACAGGATTCTACTGACTTGAATGAACAATTTTATTTGGGGGGGTGGGGGGTGATGGGGTTGGGTGTGGTGGATGTCGCCCAGGATGGTAGGGAGAAGCGCCGTTTTCTTATCGAATAGTGTCTTGGCATCTTTTCCCATTACCTGGCTCTCCTTGTGGAGCAGGGGGACCATCGATGCCATCTTTGCCCGGCAGGCCAGGCATCCCTGGTATTCCCGGCATTCCATTAATGTTCCTGGAGGCCTTGCATGTGTCCTGAGCCGAGGCCATCAACACGGACAAGAGCAGCACCAGTCCCACCATCACTGGGTGATGTGATGACATGATGAACAACTGCTGGAAAAAAAATCACATCCAATAGTTTAGGGTTTGAAGGCATCACAAGATCGGTTGGGATAAGGATGGCTAACCTCTGGCCACCTGATCTCAGCCTTCCAGCATACCCGCCCTACACAGTGGCAAGCTACTTTTTAAATGGCTCGTGGCGTCTTAGTAAATTAATTTTGATTGCGGAGGGAAGAGTTGGGAAGTGTGTGGAGCTTTCTAAATGCCAGACAGAATGTATCGCTTACGGTACAATTCTACAATGTCCCCTCAGAAGATACCCTTCAAGGTTGAAGTGTCCTACCCTGTCTAATTGTTCCTCACAGCACATCCCATTGCTGCTCCAAGCCCATGGCATTGACCTGATAGTCAGTGCGCAACGGCACCATGGAGGCCAAGGTCAGCGGAGAAGGGCCTTGAGTGGCCTTGGGAGGGCCGAGAAGACACAATGGTCAACAAGGCTGAGACTAGGTGAACGTTTCAGCCTCAGGTCAGGTCTGTGGTTGAGGAACTGACAGCTATTCACTGTCTGGGCGCAGACACGGATCAACCCAACTCGGGCAGGTCAGCCCCAGGCACAGGTAAAACCATCTCTTGACACCTCACCCACCACACTCTTCCCCCATTCCTCCCCCATCTCCTCCTCTCCCACCCCCGCCCCCCACCCTCCCATAACACTTCACAACAGAAAGGAAAATAAATCAGTAAAAGAGACAAAGCGTGAGGAAAATAAAGAGTTTGAAAAGGAACGCGACAGAAACAATCTGAGTGGTGGGGAAATGACCTCAAACAACCTTGACATCTCTCTCAGCGCTAGGTTAGACAGACGTTTACATTTGAATTGAAACGCAATCGAATTCCTGTTGTTTTACAAATGTTTTGTTGCAGAAGATCTGGGTCGATTCCATACAAAGCTAGTCGTTGTGAAGCTGTGAATCCCAGATACAAATATAGTTAGTTGCTGTGAATAATGTTACTTTGCCTGATCCTTGTTAGAACAAATGGCAATGAAATAAATCTTCACCACACCACCCCCCCCCCACCACCCCCGGCATTCAGTGACTAAAGAGTTAACCAACGCTGGATTTACTCCGTGAATCTTTAATCGTTCACTAACGCTAATGCAAGGGAATAAATAAACGTAAGAGCACAATTCACTACAGTATTTAGACCGAGAAGTCTTCATGGCTCTTACCTTGAACTCTCGTCTCCTTATTGTGAGGAAATAGAAGCAGACTTCAGCGGGGGAAGACTTTTGCACAGCTCTGTGTTATCTTTTTTTTTCATGTATTTGAAACACTAAATAAAGGGAGGTTCGTGCAGCTGGTAAACTGAGCCAGGGAGGCCGTAGGGGAACGAGTGTTTGTCCCAAGTCTGAGGTTGCTTTTTGCACCAGTTCCAAGACACCAGTTCCAAGTTTCAGTTCCTTCTTTAATAATAATAATCCTTTAATTCGATACAGCGCTTTTCATGACTTCTGGACGTCTCAAAGTGCTTCACAGAATACGCTGTCAAGTGAATTGTCTGTATATCTGAGGGCGGAGGCGGGCAGCCAATTGCGGCAAAGCAGTGTCCCCCACAAACAGTCTTGGATTGAAACGATCAATTTATTATTGTTGTTTTTTTTGAGGGATTTTTATTATCATCAGGCGTAAGGAAACTTGCCCCAAGGCTGCACCCTGACCTGCCGGGAATTGAACCCAGTTCTTTCGATTTCACGTCTTCTAGACGTCTCAAAGCATTGCACAGAATATACCGTAAAGTGAATTGACTGTATATTTGTGGACGAAATGCGGCAACTAATTGCGCTCAGCAGCGTCCCCCACAAACAGTCGTGGATTGACAAGACCGATTTTATTATTGTGCTTTTTTTGGAGCGATCATTATTAGGTGTGTGTGTGTGTGTGTATGTGTGTAGGTGGGGGTAAGGAAACTTGCCCAAGGTTTCGCCCTGACCTGCCTGAATTCGAACACAGATCTCACGCTTGTGAGGTGAGTGCTTTAACCACTGAGCTACAGGAGCTCCACATGTCTGCATGAAGAGATTTGTTTGTCCATCTGTTTACCAATGTTTTGGTGTCCAGGGCAGGACGGACCGATCAGGGCTATCTGTCAGTGCCGTTGTTTGCTGTACTTGGCAGACCTTCCCAGCAAACTCCTCCCTTGAGCAAAAGCCAAGTCCCCTCTCCAGCCCAGCACGTCTCTTATTGATCGATTTCACAACGATCCCCGCGATTGCTCAACTTTTAACGAGGCCAGAGCGAACACAACAGTGCTTGGTCATTGGTATTGTTTTTCTTCTTGGCGAAGCAAAATGGATCAAAACAGAAATTCGGAGGCCATTGGTGACAGCCTGAGCGAGAGCAAAGCGCTCAGTGCTTGACTCTGATCGCAGAGTCCTGTAGCGTGTTGGTCAGAGCGCTCGCCTCGCAACCGAGAGGACTCGGAGCCGATCTTGTCCTCATGATGGAAGCCATCTCAGTTGTGGAGGATAATGATAGGGTCTGTAATGTTCTTCAAACCACAATGTTGATTCAATCCAATCTTTCTTGCAACTTTGCAATCCAGCTTCTTTCCAATACCCTCTTTCACACACTCTCTCTCTATCCAACTCTCTCTCAAGTCATTATTCCCCCAAATCCTTATGTACCTATCCCATACTTAATTGCCACTTATGCTGTTAACTCTAATATGCAACAAACCATTCTTAAACCACATATGTTCTTAAAGTTAATAAGCAACAGGTTCCTGCAGTTACCTTCTCATGGCTGACGTCTGATGCATTGACACATTGAGAGAGAAGGACAACCTGACCGGTTATGGCGTTTGCTGCTTTGACCACAGAAATGCGTTGAAGGAGGTGGACAGCCATCCGATCTAGCACATCTCAGACGCAGTCAGATTGCATTCCTTTTCACCCATAGGACACAACAACAACAACAAATTACACTTGTAGAGCGTCTTTCACACCAGGAGGACGTCCCAAGGTGCTTCCCAATGAGAACCAGGAGCTGGGATGAGAGAACGCCCTGGGAAGAGAGACCACAAGTCACCCTGTTTGACTCCTTGTTTATGCAGGATTTGGTGGAAAGACATGAGCAGTGGACACTTGGGGGTTGAACCCATGACATTTGGACAGGATTCTAACCTACCAACTGCCCGGTTCTGAAACATCTGCAGATCTCGTTTAATGAAAACTTTTTGTTATTAAAAAGTCACATTTTTCTCCCATTTGTAACTGATTAGTTTATATTTTGGTTGGGATTTATGGTCCCAAAACTTTTTGGAACAAAAAAATATATATTCTCAGTTATTGATGGGAAAAGCAAAGTGGCCCAGGAATAGCTTAACCCCTTCATTAGCTTTTGGGGATAGTGGAAATAATAATAGTAAGATTAATAACAATCCTTGCATCAGATTTAGCAACTTTATGAAATCGTTGAGACGTCTCAAAGCCCTTCACAGAATGTATTCCAAATTGGATTGACTGATCATTTTGAGGGTTGAAAAATGGCAGCCAATTACGCACAGCAGTGTCCCACAAATAGACGTGGATTGAGTGACTTTTTAACAAAAAATAAAGGGATTATAAACCCCAGAAAGCAATCTGCTAATCGACTAATAACTGGGTTCCCTCTAACTGCTAGGTATACAGATGCCTTGTAGGGTAAGGAAACTTGCGGCGGGAGAGAGAGAGTTAGTGAGGGGAGGGAGAGAGTTGGGAGGGGCAGCAGAAGGTACGGTCAAAGAGGAGGGTCTTGAGACGGCCTTGAAGGAGGCGAGGGAGGGAGCGAGGAAGGGACTGTTGGATGGAGTTCCAGAGTGTGGGGGCAGAGAGGCTGAAAGCCCATCCGCCGATGGTAGGGCAGGTCGGGCGGGGGGGACATGGAGCAGGCCGGAGCCTACTGACTGGAGGGGGTGGGGAGGTTCATAGGGGGACAGTAGGTGGGAGAGGTAAGGGGTGGCGAGGCCGTGATGAATGGATTACTTAAGGTTTTGCCACATGAAAATCGAACCCAGGTCCTCTCGCTTGCGAAGCTACGTGCTAACTACTACGCTGTGGGACTACACTATTGGTGACTCCAAGCAGAGATCCAAGCAGAGATGATCGCGTGTCAGGAGAGACTTTTTGGAGAGAGCTTGAAGAACGTTTTTTCCATGAAGTTCATCCAGGATTTCCCAATAAACCGTGAAGTTAGCCATTTGGCTGAATCACAGGGGCAAATGCGATTGAACCACGAGATTGTGTTTTGAGATCATTTCTGTTTGTTCAAATGCAAGCTCTCGTTCTGGGAACACTCAGATTACAATGCCCTGGCCGGGGCCAACATTCCTGGACAGATCATTGATTAACTGACGCGTACAAAATGCACAGTCACTACGGTTTGTAATGTCTCTTTCACTGTAACAAAGATGAGGAATATTATTAATCAAATCAGAAACCCTGTGTAGTCCGGCAGCTCACCTCACAAGCGAGAAACCTGGGGTTTGACTTCAGGCAGGTCAGGGTGAAACCTTGAGCAAGTTTCCTTACTCCACAACCTCTCTTTTTACCTAGCAGTAAGTTGGCTGATTAGGGGACTGTTTTTCTGGGAGTAATAATACCTTTATTACAAAAAAAATTATGATTTGGTTACTCAATCCACGTCTGTTTGTGAGACACCGCTGTGTGCAATTGGCTGCTGGCATTTTGCCCACATAAATATACAGTCAATTCAGTTTACAGTATATTCTGTGAAGTGTTTTGTGATGTCAAGGTGATGAGGTGCTCTATCAAATACAAGGATTATTATTATTATTATTAAGAAAAGTCAAAGGAAACAGAACAACAGCAACAAAATGACACTTGTATAGCGCCTTTCACATCAGAAGGACGTCCCAAGGCGTTGGACAGTCATTGTTTCAGATCGGAGCTGGGGTCGGGGGACGGGACGGGTGGAGGGAAAGGGGGGGATTTGTGGTGAGCGATGGGAACGTCGAAGAGGAGCGTCTTGAGGCAGGACTTGAAGGAGGCCAGGGACGGGGAGAGGCGGAGGGACTTGCGGGATCGACTCCCAGAGGTAGGGAGCAGAGTGGCTGAAGGCTCACCCACCAATGGTGGGGCGGGTGGGGCGGGGGGGACGTGGAGCAGGAGGGGGCAGGCAGGTTGGTAGGGGGTTAGGAGGGTCGCAGATGGTAGGGAGGGGGCGAAGCCGTGGAGGGCTTCGAATGGGAGGACCAGGATCTTAATTTAGATCCTCTGGGTGGTGAGGAGCCAATGGAGTCAGGCGAGGATGGGGGAGATGGGGTCATGACGCTTGGAACGGTAGAGGACATGGGGCGCGGAGTTCTGGATTATCTGCAGCCTGCCGGTGGGGAGGAATTGGGAAACGGCGACAAGCAGGGCATTGGCGCGGTCGAGCCGGGAGCAAGCTCTTATGTTTAGTTGCTTTCTGGCAAGCGTGTGAAAGGGAGCAGCCACCCTTCGCTTTGTCTGGCCAACGACCACAAAAAGGGAACAATGTCTGTGTCTTATGCAAATCTTTAAGTAACTTGGGACAAAAGCATCCTTGACGTTTCTGAAACCACCAGTTGGCGGTTGTTATGAAGAATGGGTCGAGCTGAATTGTCCCCATTCACTGAGTTAGAGAGACACAGACATTTTCTGTATAGACAGATGCCAAAGTGATAACCATTCCACGGGGGCAGAGCCGCGTGAGGATTCTCTCTATTGTCGTTTAGAGGCAGCTTCAAGCACATCCAGCCACAGAAAAACCTGCAGAAAGGCTTCAGTGCCTCCGAATTGCAACCCACCCCCATCGACCCACCTGCCACCACCCCACCACCACCATTGCTCCAGTGATGAACAACGACTAGGGCTCCTGATCCTTGAGAGAAGACATTTCAGTAACTTAAGGGGGGGTCATAGGTTTAGGGGTGTACGGGGCAATTTCAGGGTGAATACAAGGAAGATTTTCTACACCCAGAGGGTAATCTATGTCGTATTCCACACGAATCTCCACCAACTCCTTACCCTCCATTTCGATCTCCCTCATGTGTATTTTAAAATCTTCAATCTTACCCGCAAATCTCTCCCTCTTCTCTGACCTCCTTCACCTCCCTCATCTAACCTCCTTCCCCTCTCACCTCCGTCTCCTCTCACCTCCCTATCTCCCTCTCCTTCCCCTCTCTTTACTCTTTCCTCTCTCACCCTCTCCTCTGCCCGTTGCCTTCACTTCTGCATGGCCCTCAGCCCAATTATCCGCCGTGGTTTCACTCACGCCTGGAATCTGGGGATCTCACTGCCTCAATCCATCCATCTTGCCTTCGCTTTGCCCATTTTCAAATGACACCTTCTTCGACCATGCCTTCAGTCACTCTTTCCAGCTCGGATTGGAAAGAGGGTGTTAAGCGCTTTGAGATGCTACCCTGTGTGAAGGGGGCTGTACACATGCAAGTTGCTGTAATAACTAAATGAATGAGACACAAAATGAAATGTTAATTGTACCAATGAGCTTTATTACACATACAGATAATAGCAAGAACATAGAGTCACAGCTGATGGGAGCTGGAGGTTTGTGTGACCAGTTTGGTGGGGACAACCTCATTGAGTGGAGATCAGCCACCAAACTGCGCCAGGCCAACGAAATTGACCTCGACCCAACTCTTTAAAGGCTACACACCAGGTACATTGAAAGTTACCGTTATATCAAGCGCAAGGATTATTATTATCATTATTATTATCTATGAAAATGTAGCATTTCCAAACGAGTGTAGTTATATTTAACTACAA